>PVIU01010385.1:0-70434 GCA_004026605.1 Ondatra zibethicus | reverse complement strand
GCTAGAGTTTAAAAGAAAACGCTCCCAGGACAGGAGAGCTACAAATCTCTCTAGCTGCCTGGAGAGAGGAACAGACAGCAGCAGTGGAGAGCCCTGCAATTTGAGCTGGCCTGGAGGTTAGACCCTTGGCCCCATACAGCCACGTGGCAGGGAGGCTTTAGAGAGAGAGTGGGAAATCGCACACGTTAAGGGAAGTATACTCAAAAAGAGAAAGCAAAGAAGCGATGCCCTTCTAACTCAGACTTACAGCCTCCGTGACTGCACCTGGTGAGCTTCTGTGGGGCCACGGATTCTGAGAGAATAGGTAGTGTCTCATTGAAAGGTCAGTTATCCCTCCTACCTCCTTAGTGTGACTTAAGGTGAATCCTCCTCCCTAGGAGTGGTCCCTTGGCCAGGTGACAAATTTAATCTAACTGGAATATTAAGTCTCCACCAGACCAGACTCTCTGTTCTCTGGACCAGTTCTTTCTACTGTAACAAGGGTTTTCTGAGTTGGGAGGCAGAGATGGAGACAATCCCCTCCCCACTCGGTATCCTTAGAGTGTGGACCGCGTCACGCGAGGCCTACAGAACAGGACTCACACACAAACGCCATCACCTCATAGGACGACACTGTCGAAACATTCACTATTCATTGCGTGCTTACTACATGCCAGACAGCAGGCCAAATGATCAACTGTTTTCTAGTTCATTTTTAAAAACAAAACAGCAACAAAGAAAACCATTTGTCCCCATCACTGTATGAGACACATGGGACAAATAGAAAGGCAAATGAACAGGTTGATCTCTGCCCTGGTGTCAAGGAAGAGCACAAGGGAAGTAACCCTGGGATCAACAACTCCTCTGGGAGTTCCTTCTCTTCTCCAGTCAACTCAGAGAAAAGCCACCGCCTGGCAGGCATCAAACTGAGGCCTGCAACTTCTCCTGTCTGTCCTGTAAGGTCTCGGCTGATGGGTGCTCTCTTTGGGGCCAGGAAACAGTTCTAAGTCCATTTATTCCATCACCACCTCCTGCATGATGCCTTCTTCCAGGAGCTGGGGACGCAGGAACTCAGACAAGGTCCTCTCACCAGTGGATTTTGTATTTCAAAGCAGGAAGCAGTCCACATACAGAGAAAAATAGAAACTAAACCATTTAGGTCATTGTTATGAAAGAAAGATAAAAGCAGACCAAAGGAAGAGGATGCTCTTTTTTAGACAGAGTACTGAAAAATCCCTTCTTAAGAAGATGAAAGTTGGGCAGAGAACTGGATAAATGAAGTGAGTGATGTTAATCCCGGATGTGAAGATTGAAAGAACAGGTGCAAAGGCCCTGGGGCAGTCACATGGCGAGGAAAAAAATCCACTACAGTTTAGAAAGCATAGGGAAGGGCAGAGGGAACTGAGGTCAACCAGAGGGCCTTTTACTGCATAGCAAGGTCTTTGCTTTTATCCTAAGGGTGACAAGACACCACTGCACACTCCTGTACTAAGGAATAAAGGGATCCGATTTAGGGTTATAAAGATGGTCATGCCACCATCTGCAGCAAAAGAGCGTAAGGGGAACCGGGCCTAGGAAGTTGTAGCAAAATCAGTGAAAGATGATGTTGGGGGTGAAGTGGAGTGAGAAGCAGCAGGGATCAAGACAGTTGGGCCCAGTGCAGTATATGTGCTTGGAAGTCCAGCACTTGGGAGAACAGAAGCATCCTGAGTTCAAGGCCAGCCTTGGCTGCTGCTTCAAACAAACAAACAAACACTGATGCTTTGAAGACAGAGTTTGAAGGTAGGCTGAATTTATAGCCAGAAAAACAGAGAAAAAATAAAGGAAGCTCCCAAGGCCTTTGGTAGGAGAAAGACAATTAAAAAAAAGGTAGGGGGAGCTTGGAGCAGTGTTTGGTTTTGCCAAGAAGAGAACGCTGCGGTTCCCAGCCCTGCCCTGGGCCCCAGCACCTGAGTGCACACTGCTTGCCTTTGCTGCCATCACCGGAAATCTGCCCAAAGCTTTCTTCCCATCCCCACGCAATGAGCAACTGTCCATTACTACACACAGAAACTGGTGCACAGACATGTCAACCCCCTTCCAGGATGGTAGCAGAGAGACATCAAGTAATGAACTTGGCCTGTGTCTCTGATACTACTAGGTCCCAGAGCTTGTCAGGGGGCTTCACAGCAAGCACCATTAGCCTCTGAGCCAAGTAGGGCAATTTTAATAAACCAGACAGCCTATTGCCCATCCCACTGGGCCGATAGTTGCTTTCCTTGTCTTTTTAGCCATTGGTGCAGCTATGCCTCCTTGGTTCCATATCTTCCAGCCATGAAGAACAGAAAGAATGATGGTCAGGCACTGTCAAGGGAAAAGAGACAGGGGACTGTTGGTCCCTATCTGTTCTTTTCTCTGGAGACAGTTCAGCAAATACCCTGAGACAGAGTAGCTGCATTCTTAGCAGCCACATCAGGGGATATGTGTTAAGCACTGGCTCTGCAAGGAACTGGAACCTCCTGTCAAAAGCTGGAGGCCAAAGAGACCTGATGCTCTGTATGCTGCCTCGCTCAGGAAAGCACGCCTGTTTACATGATCACAGTTTATAGGCCACAGACAATTCTGAGGTGCTGTAGGAAATCCTAGAGCCAGAAGCCTTTAAGTTACCCACCCACTTGGGCATAGCCTCTTATACCATAAATACCAATGTAAAGCACATGTTTGCTCTCTCTTCTGGCTGTGGGATTCGGTTGCTGTTCCCCATATGAACAGAGGACTGTGATCTGTGAGTCTACCCCTAAATAAATAACTCTTTATTATACTCAGTTCTGAGCTAGTGTAGGATTTCATTTTAGCGTCCCTCTTCATCTGGAGCCCACGTGCATCCAAACTCCACACCTACCAGGTGGACATGTATAAAAGGCCAAAAGGTCCACAGCCCTGCCCACTTGGCTTGATTTCACCTACTAAGTGATTTTTTTGTAAAACCCCCGCCACAGTGGAGCTAAGTGCCTGCTGTGACTTGGAAATCTCTCAGTTTCGCTCACATTCCCCTCCCCCCACTGCCGTGTTCCCTGCTGTGTGGTGACCTGCACAGCTTCTGGTTTGTGCCCCCTGCTCCTGGGTTCTGGGCTCCTTGCTCTGTGTACAGAATTGACTTAATTTCCTTTAATTTGCCAAGCAAAGCATATTTGTCAGTATTTAACCAACACCAAAGTGGAAAACTAAAGCCACACAGGTATGATTGTGGCACCACTGGTTGCACTGCTGGTCACTACTCTGCAACCACAGCACCTGCTAGACAATAACGATTACTACACCTAAAATAATTTACCGGACCCCATAACACAGGTAAATATTTTATTAATTGATAAATCTATTAACTTGAAAGTTATATGATGGCAGACAATATTACCATAGAGAATTTTAGTAACCTTTTTGCTAATACTATGGATTGTATTCTGCAAGGCTTATATAGTTATTGTGATGCATCTATTTATTGGAAATTGGGGCTAGGTTTTTTTTTCTTCATATTATATCCTTAAGTAAATGATTTGATAACAGAGCCAAGAATGAGGTACTTTTAGAAATGATACAGTCTTTACAGACTAATAATGAACAGCTAGTTGACAGGATTAATACCATCAAAAATCAAAAGTTACCTGAAAAAAATAATACTATTGAAAAGGATAATGTAATTTGACAGACAAAATTCAATTTATGTTAAAGGGTACTGAGAAATTATCTTAAAGAATTCATACTGTTAAATTTGACAATCAAAATCTGTTAAAAAGTTATGGTAAGATAGCAGATAAAGTATTTTTCCAGGAAGGCAATCTATATACTATCCAAATAATGTCCAAGGGTGAGATGTTATCTTTAAAGGAAAAATGTCAGACCTTGGAATCATGTGTGCAGAATGAGAACCAGAGGCTAGGTGCTTCAGTGAAATCACTAGAAATATATACATGCCAGGAGATTCAGGCTTTATAAAAGATAGTAGTAAAAAGATTTTAACAATTGAGGAAATTATTGGAGCTGATGAGCAGGGAAAGAAGGTACAAGGACAGGATTCAACATCACCAGTACCTGTCAGAGATGACTCACCCAGGGTTTTAGCTTCCTACACTGTAATCTACTCTGACAAAGCATCAAGTTCTAAAGGCCAAAAAGAATCCAAAGAAGGTAGATAGATACTGATAGGAATGAATGATTTAAAAGAAATTAAGCAAGCAGTAGTAATTTATGGCTTGCAGTCCACATTTGTTAGGGAGAGGGTAAAGACATGGGCTTCTACCATTAAAACCACAGCACACGACTGGCTTCAGTTAGTTTCAGAAGTCCTGGATGACGGGCCTCAACTGATGTGGAAATGCTATTAGCGAGAAGAGGTAAAAATTTTAGAACAAGAGGAAAGAGCAAAAGGACTTGAGACTTCCCATGATCAAATTCTTGGTGAGGGCACTTATGCTGACCCACAGGCTAAACTCTTTAAAATAAACAAATCTTGTCCCTATGCCACAAAGCAGCCTTAAATGCTTGAGACAGGATTCAAGAACTAGGAAAACTAATTGAATCATATACCAGGGTTAAACAGGGCCAGAGAGAACCCTTTAGTGACTTTTTACAAAGATTAACTAAGGCTGTACAAATAGGAGTAACAGACCCAGATGCTAGATGAGTACTTATTGGATCTCTGGCTTTTGAAAATGCCAACTTAGATTGCAAAAAGATACTTGAGCTTTTAAAGGTGAGATCAGCACCAATGGATGAATGGATCATGCATACAATGAACATTGAGACATTTGACTATAATACTGAATCTTGGGTAAGAGAAGCAATATCCAAATGTATGAGGAGACATAAAAATGCCAAATGTTTTAATTGTGGTAGAATAGGACATCTGAGACAGGATTGTAGACAAAGAATTCCTAGGAATAATGTCTCCTCTGGGAATGGCAAAAATAAAAGGTATCAACCTTCTGGGTTATGTCAACAAGGTAATTCAACCTATGGGCCCTCTACAATCTGGAATTCCTCTGCCTTCTCTATTACCAAAAGGATGGCCTCTTATAGTTATTGATTTAAAAGATTGTTTCTTCACTATACCTTTACAAAAAAGAAAAAAACAGAGAAAAATTTGCCTGCATGGTGCCTACTTATAATAATCCTGAGCCTACTAGGAGATACCAGTGGCTCATCCTTCCACAGGGAATGCTCAACAGTCTCACCCTATGCTAATACTTTGTAAGTCAGTCATTGGAAATAATATGTAAAAAATTTCCTATTTCTATAATTTACCATTACATGGATGATATTTTACTATCAGATTCAAAGATAGATACTTTAGAAAGAATGTTTGAAGAAGTAAAGAAAGTTTTGCCAAAATGGGGATTATAAATTGCTCCTGAAAAAATACAGAGAGGAGATTCTGTCAGTTACCTAGGTTATAAAATAGGTTTAAAGAAAATTAGAACACAAAAGACACAAAATAAGAGAGACTGATTGTGGACTCTTAATGACTTTCAAAGATTGCTAGGAGACATTTCCAGTCTATGACCAGCTGTTGGGATAATACCTGATCTAGTAGTTCATTCAAACAAAACCTTAGATGGTGACAAAGACTTAAATAGGCCCAGAGAATTAACAGCTGAAGCAGAAAAGGAATTGATTGTCATTGAAGAAAAATTACAGGTGGCACATGTGGACAGGGTAAATCCAAATCTTAATTGCATTCTAGTCATATTGCCTTCCAGAACTTTCCCTACAGGAATTTTAATGCAAAGGGAAGATATTTTCTTAGAATTGATCTTTTTAACACATAAACCAAGTTAAAAAAAATAAAAACTTATGTGGAAAAAAGTCTCTGAATTAATTATAAAAAGAAAATTCAAACTTTGTCAACTAGCAGGTATAGACCAGCAGAGATTATAGTGCCTTTTACTACTGACAAAATTAAAAAATTATGGGAAGACAATGAACCTTGGCAAAGAGTTTGTTCTAATTTTCTTTAGGAGAGATTAATAGCAATTATCCCAAAAGTGATAGAATTAACTTTATAAAGAGAACTACTTGGATCCTTCCTTTCATTATAAGGGACACACCAATAACTGGAGCCTGTACATTCTATACTGGTGCAAATAAATCAGGAAAGGCAGGTTACAAATCGGAAGATTTAAGTAAGGTGGAGCAAGCCCTTATAATTCAGTCTAAAAAGACAGAATTATATGCTATTCTCATGGTACTAAGGATTTTTAAGGAACCTCTTAATATAGTTACTGATTCACAATATGCAGAAAGAGTTGTCTTGCATATTGAAACTTCTGAATTTATACCAGATGATGTAGAATAGACTTCATTATTCATACAGGTTCAAGATATAATCAGGAATAAGCTCTGTTCTATATACATAACATACATCCAATCCCATGCATGCCTCTAGCACAAGGTAATGCAGAAATTGATTGATTATTGACTGGAAGTGTGTTGATGGCCTCAGAATTTCATAAGAAACATCATGTCAATAGCAAAGATTTGAAGAAAGAGTTTTCTATTACATGGCAATAGAAAAAAGAGATTATAAAGAGATGTCTTACTTGTTCTTTCTATAGCCAAACACCGCTACCTTCAGGGAGTAACACAAAGGGTACTCAAAGGAATTAAATATGGTAGATGGATGTGTTCCACTTTGCAGATTTTGAAAAATTAAAATATGTACACCACACTATTGACACGTTTTCAGGTTTTCAATGGGCAACTGCTTTGAGCTCAGAAAAGGCTGATTCAGTAATCACGTATTTATTAGAAGTTATGGTCATCATGAGTATACCTGCACAAATAAAGACAGATAATGATCCAGCATATGTCTCTAAGAAAATGAAACAACTTTTTGCTTATTATAATACATAGCATATTACCAAATATATCCTAAAGGTCAGGCAGTCATAGAAAGATCAAATCAAACTATAAAGTATATGTTAACTAAACAGAAAGGGATAGAAAATACCCCAGAAATAGATTACATGATGCTTTATTGACCTTGAATTTTTGTAACACTAATGAGAAAGGAACAACAGCAGTAGAGAGACATTGGATAATAGAAAAGTCTTCTGAATTAAATCAGCTGGTTATTTCAAGGATGTGTTGACTTCACAATGGAAACCAGGAGATGTGCTACATTGGGGAGGGGGTTTTGTTCTTGTTTCAATGGGAGAAGAAAAGTTATGGATACCATCAAAATTAATAAAGATTCAGTTTGAAAAAGAGAAATCTCTTGAGAAAGAGAAATGATGGCTCGTCTACAGAGGTGACAACCAATCAGGTGGTAAGGAAACCTCATAAGGGTTGGGGCAGGGTTCTATTCTTGCCTTTGCAGGAAAATACTCATCTTCAGAAAGTCAAGAGACCCTGGATGCCTAAAGAGGAAAAGATAATTATCCAGATAGGATCACCAAGCAAAGAGAATTATCACTTATGCAGACAGGTCATCTGAGGGTAAGAATCTCTGAATACTAACTAGAATAATAGTCATGACTCACTTAATAATCAAAGCTGGCTTTGGAGTTGGACAATGGCTCTGTCCTTCTCTAAATCCAAGCATGTTGTTAAAAGAAAAGTTCAGAGTTTCTGTCTCATGTCAGGAGCCATGGTATGGGACAGAAAGAAAAAGGAATTTGAAAAGAATTTTACTTTTCTTCATACCTATTTTTGTCTCTATTATACCTTTCATTGAATGTATGTCTGTACAAATAATGTTTAAGTTTTCATCAATGAATAATGAATTTTCCTGCAGTAATCTTTGAAGTTTCCAGGAAGAAGATGAGGCCCCACAACAATAACTCCACCTGGTTGATATGACATCATGATGCTGATAGCGCTACTATAAGACCTGTTTTGGGTACCCACTGCTCAAGATGGTTCCAACTTGGTTAGCTGAAATGGTGCACTTTTTTTTTTACAACCTTCTGGCCAGAACTCCAAATAGGAACCTCAGAAAAACCATACCAAATACTCAGATACTGTTTACAATTATACCAGACAGTAATCTTGAAACATAACCATCATTTTACTTTCACAGGATCCAATAGAAAGAACATAGCCCTCATGACAGCTAGAAGTAATTCTAGAAGACGACGTCCCCTTTCCCAACAAAGTTTGTCTTTAGGGTTAGGGACATCATTTAGGGGTTGATTATAATTGGTAGGTTGGGGGTTGAAGGGAAATTATGTAAGCTCAGGGATCTCTTTGAAAAAAAAAAGGAAAATTGGATGGGATAATAGATTAGTGTGAGCTTACTCACACTAATAATAATAGTGAGTAACAGAGTGAATACTTGTGAGTTATTATTTATAGACAATTTACATTGGTATAGATGCTTGCATATTGATACAAACTTAAATTATATTGAATATGTGCCTATTTTCATCTACAATATTTGTATGCCTAGGCAAAGTTATTTTGCCATATTGTATGCATGTATGCTTCTACCTCTTCTTAAGGCATTTTGTATATCAATACAATTTTAGGATATATTTATCATATTGTAATATACATTTCTACCTCTGATCAAGATACTTATATATTGTTTACATTTTGAGGTCATTGTCCTCATTTGTTGCACAGTTGTTTAAAGATTGTTTAGTATTCTAATATGAAGTCTTAGTCTTTAAGTTATATAGATATTAAGAATTATAGGTCAGTAGTCATCCATGTTTTTAATACTTTTAGTTAGATTGATCAGGTTCTTTAGATACATAGAGGTTGCATTCTGCATAGATAGTTAATCTTCAACCACTTCAAAGAGCTGTAGAATATGGCATTTAAATAACTTAGGGTTCTGTTGACGTGAGACATGATTACTCCTGGCAGCACCGATTTATTCCCAAAAGAATGTTGAGCACCAATGACACTCTACTTGGAGCTTGTTTTCTTCTTGGCAAAACTGGCCTTTGGGCAAGAAACTGCCCATACATTGACCACTGACAAAATGCAAGATGTCCAGACAGGACAAGCAGGATACAATAAAACAAAAACAAAAACAAAAAAAAAAAACCTGTCAACTCTTGCTAAGACAGGGTAAGATGGTTTTGAAAAATTTTCTGCCTCCGAAAATGGTCTGTCAGTTACTCTAGGCCTTAGCCAAAGTTGGTTGCTCCAATGTTGCAAATGAGACTGTGGGTGACTGCCCAGGTAGCCAGTTGTCTCTGTCATTTGTTGCACATTTTGGAAGTTGCTTGATTGCACTTCCTGCTTACTCAAGTAATATTATTTCCATTCTTGGGTCTTTGGTAGGGTTGTAGACTAGATAGTTGTAGTTACTTTCCTCTCATGACTTGACCAAGTTGTTTATAATACAATACTTAAAGTCATTAGGATAGGATAATTATTGAAATATTTATCACATGTTTCTTGCTTGATACTGTTTATGCTGGTTGTAATTCTAATTTTTATACCTGATATTTGTTCTTACTGTATATAATTTTGTATTAGGCTTAGAACTCTCTTATTTAAACAAAAGGTGGAGGTGCTGTAGGAAATTCTACAGCCAGTAATCTTTAAGTTACCTGCCCACCTGGGTGTATTATATATGCCAATATAAAGCACATGTTTGCTTTCTCTTCCAGCTGTGGGATTTGCTTGCTGTTCCTTGTTCAAGGAGAGGACTGTGATCTGTGAGTCTACTCCTAAATAAATAACCCCTCATTATACTCAATTCTGAACTAGTGTAGGATTTCTTTTTAGGGTCTGTCTTCAGTTTCTAAGTCCCTCCTGTTAGTGTTGATTGCCTGGGGTAGGGAGGGTGTTAACTATAAGCCCCACAAAGTCCCTTTGGTTTAAGGGGAAAGCACATGGTACCAATGAACTGCAACCAGCCCTTCTATGGACAAAAAGATTTCGGGGCCATAGTCACACAGGATGGGGTGGGGGAGGGTTGAGTGGGGGAGGCTCAGGGAGCCATGGCTCTGTCATGCCAAAGAACACAGACTTTGACTCCACTCAGTTCTGGCCTGTGGTTTGCTGCCAGGCCTCTCTGAACCTCAGTTTCTCCAGGAACTTGGTGGAGTTAACATGCCCTTAGAGGGGCTGAGATCCACAGCATCTGGCAACCAGCAGAGCAGGTGGCCAGTGACATCCAGTCTCTGTCTGTAGCTACTGCAACCTAACAGCACTCTGGCTCAGAGATTCTCAGGGTATAAGAACTGCCACTAAGAAAGAGGGTGACACTTGTGGATAAAGGTCTCTCCCAGGCCACCTAGCATATAATCTTCTTAAGTCCCTGCCTCATGAGCACCGTTGGGCACACAGCAGAGAAGCAGGCTCATGCTGTGGAAGTAGCACCACTGGGAAATGGGTGTGTCTGGAATCAAGCCCCAGGTCTGCATTTGCCTTTCAGTAACTTATATCTTCATTTGTTAAAGGACTAATACCTACATCAGCACTGAGCATGGTGACATATGCCTTTAATACCAGCACTCAGGAGGCTGAGGCAGGAGGATTGCTATAAGTTCCACACCAGCCTGAGGCACATCACAAGACTCTGTCTTAAAAACTAAAACAATCCCCCCCAAACCACTTCAAGATTCCCTGAGCATGAACTAACAGAAATGCAACCAGTCAGTCTTCCTCTGGGCAAAAGATCTCTGGGACATAGGCACATAGATAGGCCCCCCAAAATGACGAGTTTTTGTGTTAAACACCTGCTGAAAATTCACGGATAAAAGCACTGGGTCTATTCCACATACTCACACCCAGGGCGAAAGCATGTCACATCTAGTTTTCCCTTATGTTTATCAAGAGGTTTGATATACATACCAGCAGGGCATATGGTGGAATATGCCTTTAATCCTAGCAGAAGGAGAAGCAGAGGCAGAAGCAGGCAACTCTCTGAGTTCTACAGAGCTAGTTCCAAGATAGCCAGGGCTACACAGGAAAATCCTAGATATGTGAGATAAAATCACAGAAACCCAAGTTGATGGACAACCCTAAATCACTGTCTAGCCTCAAAGACAAGGTTGTAGAAATCATGGGAATTCTGAGACTGTCACAGACTAGAAGAGGTATAGAACCCTGACTTGGACTTGAATAAAGTCTGCAGTTCAATTGAAAGAAATTCCAAGGGTGGTCACAAGGGGGCAGAAGACTCATAAAGGTCCAAGCGAATTGTGTGTGGAAGTAAGGAACTTGACTGAAGCCTATTGAACAGCAGGCTAAGGATTTACAAAACAGTGAGTTTACCTCCCCACCTCTCCATCATGAGTGAGCACCAGTGGAAACTTCCCCACTCTTCCCTGATCCTCAGACCCAGCCTAGACAAAGCACGGGTCTGCACAAGGTCCCACAGCAGCTTTGCCCATTATCGCTGTGAATACTAAAGTGCCTAAGGATGGGGAGATGGCTCTGTGGATAAAACGCTCACCGCACAAGCATGAAGACCAGTGTTTATGTCCCCAGCACCCACATAATTCAACGTGGCTCTCCTATATTCCCAGCACACTGGAGAAAAAAGCAAGGAGAATGCTGTAGGTGACCTAGGATGGAAGTGACAGGAAAACAGACAGATCCAGAATGTGCGTTGGCAGGGAATCTGACAGGATTTGATGGATGAGATAAAGAAGAAATCAAGATCACGCCTGGGCTTTTGCCTTAAGGCCACTGTTGTATAGTGGTCTATGTGGCTGACCTAAGAAATCCTGGGCATGAGGATGTTGGAGAGAAAAGTGAAGAGATCTATTCCACATGTGGGAGGCTTAAATTGTTACTATTCAACAATGAACTATGTGATCCCAAATGTTGCCATCCCCTTTCTTCCTCCTCAAGCAGAAGGACAATAAACACGATCTTCAGCTCACAGGTTTGGTTAGGGAGCCACCTGTTTCCAGGCAACTGATCAGTCAGCAAATCACTTGTTCAGGAGGCAAACTAATTAAAAATTTAATCTCGTGATTTTCATCTTAATCTCTTTTTCCTATTAGGTTTGATCAATGCCCACAAATATAATTTAGCAGAACTCTTCATTTAGATAAATGACTTAGTAGGGCACCTAGCAAGTCTGTTTGTTATGAACTAATTGATAACTAAAATTTATATGCTAATTACTTAAAACTACAGACTAATTTCTAAAGCACGTTATTATCACAAAGCCATGCCCCTGTTATCAACTAAATCCCTTGTTCTTTTAGGCAGAGCAATGATTTGAGTCAGTTTCTCTTGACTGCCAGTGGTCAAATCTCAGTGTGCTGTGCAGGTAAGCAGTACTTGGGGAATGTCCTCACGAGCTTGCTAACAGCAGTAATGGGAATTGAACTAGGTAAGAAGATTACATGAGCAAAACAAAACAAAACAAATAAAGAAAAACCCATGTTCAAACCACAAACGCCAGCTAAGCAGAACCGAGTTTGGAGTCTGGGGAAACTTTTCTTCTGTTAAAGGTGGCTGGTCCCATGAGGGCCAGTGTCCATAACCATGCCCCCAGCTTTGCAACTCTTCTGTGTAGGCCTGTTTGCCCAACCTCTGAACAGTCCCAAGACTTGAGCCTCGCTGCTCAAGAATTATGAATTAGCTAACCCTGTCAGATTGTGAGACCAAGTTTCCACCAATAGCATGAGATATACTCACTAAGTAAAAAAAAAAAACCCAAATGACCTCCCCTCCCCTCTGTGCTTGGTCACCCAATTTGGGTTGTGACATGCCCTTTGTACAAAAAGAATCTGCTTCTCTGGGTTACTTTTACTGTGTGTGTGTGTGTGTGTGTGTGTGTGTGTGTGTGTGTGTGTGTGTGTAAAATACCTAGAATATTCTCCTCCAGCAGGACTAAGTTTTGCTGCTTAGTACAATGCTAAGGTAGAAGACACTGAGGTTTTGTTGATTATGTCCATAAGGATATTCCTTTGGTAATGATGTTTGGTGTGTATGTGCATGTGCACATGTGCCTGAATGTTTTTCTTTGCTTTTGCATGTGCATATATGTATGAGTCCTCTTGCATGTATAAGCATGCATGTGGAGGCCCAAGACTGTTATCAAGAATTGTTCTTCCACCTTTTTCATTGAAGCAGGATTTCTCAGTCTCAGTCAAACCCAGAGCTCACTGATACAACTAGTCTTGACGGTCAGATTGCTCTGGGGATTCCTTGTGTGTCCGTCAGTGTTCTATTGCCATGACAGATAACATGACCACAGGAACTTTCATAAAAGAAAACATTTAAATGGAACTTGCTTATACTCACAGAGGTTCAGTCCATTGTCATCATGGCAGGGAGCTGGGAAGCATGCAGGCAGACATGGTGCTGAAAGGATCCGAGCATTCTACATCCAGATCTGCAGGCAGTAGGAAGAGAAAGATACTGGACCTGGCTTAGACTTTTGAAACCTCAAAGCCCAGTGACACACTTCCTCCAACAAGGCCACACCCATCCAACAAGGCCATGCCTCCTAATCCCTATCAAGTAGTGCCACTCCCTGATGACTAAGCAGTAAAATATATGAGACCATGGGAGTCATTCTCATTCAAACCCCCACATTCCACCCCTTAGCTACCGGAGGCTTGTAGCCATATCATAGTGCAAAAATGCACTCAGTACAACTTCAAAAGCCCCATAGTCTATCACAGTCTCAACACTGTTTAAAGGTCCAAAGTCTCTTCTGAGATTCATAATAGTATCTTCTCTGCAATTCCCTATAAAATCAAAAAGCAGAGCACATACTTCCAACAAACACTGGCACAGGAACTACATGAACATTCCAAAAGGGAGGAAAGGGGGCATAGTGAGGAAATACTGGGCCAAAGCTAGACCTAATACGAGCATGGCGAGCTCTAACTCTGTATCTACATGTCTGATGTCAAAGTGCTCTTCAGCCTCCAATTCCTTTAAGTTTTGTTCACTCAACGCCTTGTCTCTGCCTTCTAAGACACTGCCTCCGCTTGCCATTTATTTGGGTTTATAGGAATCTGAACTCTGGTCCTCACACAAGTACAGAAAGTACTTTAACCACTGAACTGATGTGGGAGTCCCCTTTGTGTGTTGCTTATATTGGCTAATGAATAAAGAAACTGCCTTGGCCTGATAGGGCAGAACTTAGGTAGGTGGAGAAGACAGAACTGAATTCTGGGAGGGAGAAAGCAGAGTCAGGGGACGCCATGGATCCGCGGCTGGAGGTAGATGTGCTGAGACTTTTCTGGTCAGTCACGGCCTCGTGGTGATATACAGATTGATAGAAATGGGTTAAATAAAGATGTAGGAGTTAGCCAATAAGAAACTAGAACTAATGGGCCAAGCGGTGATTTAATTAATATAGTTTCTGTGTGATTATTTGGGGACTAAGCTAGCCTGGTGGCCAGGACAAACAGCAGCTCCTCCTTACAACACTGAACCATAGTCCCCTCATCTCCTTTCACATGAATCCTAATTGTTCTCAATAAAAACCCAGGGTGAAAGCTGAGAGATCAGAGAAGCAGAGTGACCAGCCACTAGAGAGACCTTTTACCTCTACCAAAGCTCAGACAGAAGGGGCAATCCTGTCCTAAGACTGCCTCCTCAGACTACCGCAGTCTCCACCAAACCTCAGCCTGCAGCTGTCTCCACCAAACCTCAGACTGTAATCAATGAGATAGAGAGAGAGAGAGAGAGAGAGAGAGAGAGAGAGAGAGAGGTCAATTTGTAAGAGTTGTTTGTTTTAGATATGCTTCAGGGACCAGCAGGTAGGAAGACTCAGCAGGCCTGTGGGATTCCTTGGCGCTTTTAGTGAGAGGCTGTAGTTAGAAGTCTGTCTTAGATTCAAGCACAAAGATGGAGTAGAACGAGGAAGAACGTACTCTTTGGAGAACAGGCACAGGACTGAGCATCAAGAGCTCCCCTACTTAAAAGGGGAGGAAAAAGAGAGCTGGCGAGATGAGTGAGCGATTAAGAGCACTTACTGCTCTTGCAGAGGACCAGGGTTCCGTTTCTAGCACCCACACATCAGCTCACAACCAATTGTAACTCCAGCTCCAGGGATCCAGGGATCCGACACCCTCTTCTGACCTCTGTAGGAGCCAGGCATGTACAGGATGCACAGAGATATATGCATGCAAAACGCCACACACATAAGATAAAACAATAAGTCAATGCAAGAAAAAAAAAAAAGAAAGAGCAGGCCTCCTTAGGGACAAACCCAGGAGAAAATGGCATTGCATGACTAAGAAAGTTCTAAGGAAGAGCAGGCACCTGAGCCAGTTTGCTCATCGTGGAGATGAAGACTAGGAAATGTCAAAAGGCTACATGGGCATGGATACATCAGCCAAAGCTTGCTCGCTGCAACTAGTGAGAGGAGCTGCCCTAGGTGTGTTGAACAATGAGGAAGAGTGAGCAAACAGGGACAAACAAGCATGCAATAGTCTTCCAAGAGATTGTCTGTGGAAGAAAGGGAGTTGTGGAAGAAAGAAAGGCCACGAGTGACTCAGTTTCCATCTGGAGTCAGTTTTGACTTAAAGAAGTCATTTGAGTTCAAGCTTACCTGCTCTGCTTTTCCCTATAACCTTAAGGGCTATGAGAGACTTCTGATTTAGCCCGTGGGAAAAGAACACTCCATCTAGTAGACAGTATACTGTTGACGACAAACCTCAGGAACATCAAGATAGAAAGTAAGGCTGCTTCTGAGCAGCAAGCACATGTTGGAGAGGAAGGAAGAGGCTAATGTTTTCTTAAATTAAAATTCTGTGTAGCTAACAATAGAGATGGTTCTAAGAAACACGCCCTCGGGCAATTTCATCATTGTGTCAACAGGGATATATGAACTTGCAAAGGCCCGGGTGGCCTGAGGACTGTGGCAATGAAACGTTAGTAAGTAGTACTCCTCTACAATTAGCCTAGGTGAGCTTCAAAAAACCCAGCTTGTGTTATATGAGATCTTGTTTCATAAAATTATAACAGTACAGAGACATACGTTTGTTTAAATATTGATGGCAAAGAGTCAGAGACATTACTTAGTTGATGACCAAATTGCCCTGTGTCCAAGCATAGTTAAGGGATGATATTTTTTAAATGCAAGTGGGGTCGGTAGGTTGAGGCAGAGTGAAGGTGGAGGGGTAAGCCTCATATAGCTACTGAGGGAGAAGGGCATTGTAAAGCTAACTGCTGAACAAGCTGTGTAGCTTACAAATCCAGGAGTTTATTATCAACTTCAAGGTCATTTTAGACTTGAATGGTAACCATGGTTACTTGCTGCTAGATGGCGGCAAAGAGCCTCCTGCAAAGGCTTCTGCTCCAGTTTCGTTTCTGCTGCTATGACAAAACACCCGCAGGAGCCGCTCCCACAAAGTCTGCTAGGGATCCCGGATAGGGGATCCTCAAGGCCAAAGGAAAGTCAGATGAAAGAAACAGAAGACAGAATAGAATCGGAAGGTCTGTCTGGTCATGCCAAAGCAGCCAAACAGCCCGAGTTTATTCCAGAACTTGCTTATATACAAAAGCAGAACAGAGCACAGCACAGACAGTCAGTCAGTGTCTGACAACAAGACCATCCCTGTTCTTGAGTGAGCAGCCTCCTCTCCAACATGTGCTTGCTGCTTAGAAGCAGCCTTACTTTCTATCTTGATGTTCCTGAGGTTTGTCGTCAGCAGTATACTGTCTATTAGATAGAGTGTTCTTTTCCCACGGGCTAAATCAGAAGTCTCTCATAGCCCTTAAGGTTATAGGGAAAAGCAGAGCAGGTAAGCTTGAACTCAAATGACTTCTTCAAGTCAGAACTGACTCCAGATGGAAACTGAGTCACTCGTGGCCTTCCACACTTCCCCTTTTACATTATATTTCAAGGACCTCTCAGAGCTCCTCAGAAGACTGCATCTGCCTTGGGGGTCCTTACACACTCTAGTCTTACCTGTCATAGGAAAATGGATCCTAGAGATCCAGCTCCTGTCTTAGGTCAAAAAGAGGCAAAGGAAACTCACCCATCTCTGACTGCAAGTCTCTGGTGTCAAGTTTTTAGGGAAGTGTGCGGAGTTTTACTCCATGAAGTTCCGAGCCCACTTTCCACAGTGAGTTCATAATCAGCTTTATAAGTTTTGGAGCCCATCCCCTAAAGATTGTACCATATCATACAAGGTATTTTTACATCTCCATTTTTACATGTATGTCTTCTTATGTCTCCAATGTCATAGAAACATTCTTAGGTAATTGATTAGCAAAGCCTGCACTTTGAAAAGACCGAGACAAAGTCACTGAAGCCACTGCAGTAGTAGTAAGCATAACAACAAGAGCTGGAAATCCTGCTACAGCTAATCCAACAGCATGTTTCTGCTACCTAAAGCTTTCTTAATTTCTTCAATTACTTGTAACCCTTTGTCATCAAATCATGGATCATTTACATGCACAGGCAACATTACAAAAGAAGGTTGTTTCAACACATGAGTGTGTTCATCAACTTGAGAAACACAATTAGTCAAAATACAATCAGGGAATGATACATCAAATACAATATCATTCATGGAGTTTTTTTTCTCTCCCACCAAAAGAACATAAAGCATTTTGAACCAAGCCAAAACAGTTCCTTTCAGGGGGAAACAGGTTTTGAAGAACTGGATTGTTCTGCCGCTTTTCCCATGGCGGCAGCAAGTTTCCAAACATAAGTCGGTGGAAATTTTGTACTGGAATACCGAATTCCAGCTGACAGTCCTAGGTCCCAAGATTGTGCTGTGGACGAAGGATAAGAGTCACTATAATCTTCTTGATTCCCAGACCAGCCAAGAATGTACTGTGATGTCCCTGTGGTGTTGTACTTTAATGGGATAATACCAGTACATCGTCTCCACAACAAAGTTCCATTAGACTCCCACAGTTCCTTCATGCAAGGAGGAAATTGTTGAGGGGTGAAGAATCATATACCCATTTACCTTGAGGAAGCAATAACTTTGTAAAATAAGCACGTTGTTTATCATGTACCAAAATTAGTTTTGGAAACACTCCAAAGCAATGTTCTTTGCAAAACATATATGGATTCCTTTACTATACCCAACATAAGAAAAATTTTGAGCAATTTGGAACTCTTGTGTGGCACGTCGATCTAAAAGATGTGTATCGTTGACTGTGACCACAGTCTCCTTTCCTTCCCAAACAGCAGGATGTAAAACAGGTGGATGACGAACATAGGCCCAATAGGTCTCACTCTGGCTTTCTGGATTATCATCAGCAACATCAGGATCACCGTTTTCCTGTTTCACACACCTACTAATTGAGCTTCAGTTTCATCCTGTGAAGAAAACACAAACATGCCCTCTCCCCACATCAAAACAGTTGGGGACCTCTTCATAAGCCAGTAGCTGGATCTTCCCATTAGACCCGAGTAGATTATGTGGTGGTGCTTTCATGGCAGAATCTATTCATGGAAGACTGCTCACAGACATCCCATTTAAAAATGTAAAATTTTAAAATAAAACACATAGATGGTGACTGTGGCTATAACCCTAACTCCCCCCTTTTTATAATATTTTTAATTGAGTCTTTAGACTCCTTGTGCCCTTTCAAAATTCCTTTCCCCTGCATAGTACATCTCAGATCCTTGAGATGAGTTTGTTCCAGAGGCTGATATTAGGATTTTAGCATCTTTAGTTGAATGGCACCTAGATAGGGATTATCATTTATTCAAGGAATCCATGACCAAAACCCCTGTGATGGCTGACAGAGAAATTCCCTTTAGATCTAACATTCCAGGGGAGAAACAGGGATAACGAAATTGCTTCTGTTATTTGGGCATTGTTCTCAGAGCCCTGGAAGGCTAGAATGTTAGTCAAAGGCAATGAGGGAACTTAGAAGAATCTGATTCATTGACAAGCTGAAAAGACAGCAATCACATTGGCTGGATTGGTCCACATCCGGTTTCAGCAAGTTCAGGACTCAGAGTCATTTGGAGCAGGTTGTTATCAGCATTTGATGCTTGGATGTGTTTGTCAGCCAAGTGGGAACCTGGTGAGACAGATATAAACTAGGAACAGGAGTTAAATTTATGAACTTATTTGAAAATTGTAGACACACAGTTTCAATAATTAAGGAAGGGGCAGGGTCCCAGAACCAGGAGAGAGAAAAAATACCATAATCCTTTTAACTTATGAGAAGTGGATCCACGATGTATAATTCTTTCAATTCTTTAAAGTTTATATGAATCTCCATTTTTACAAAAACATACAAGTTTTAGATATATTAGTATTATCAATCTGTGCTGAAATCCATATTATAAAAAAGCAGGTAACAGGTATCTGTACAACAGCAGGAGCAGACTCATATCCTTGAGCCCTAGCAAAAACTATAGATTTGGGTTAAACAGCATATAAGTCTATATTTGGAAGACAACCAAAAGAAATTTAAAATCTTGAGCTTGTGACCCAAACAGTAAGCAATCATTGCTCTATTAGCTTGTCAGAGTTCTATTAATGCTAAACTATAAATTTTGAAATCCTAGTATAATAATATTATGGAAGGGGAAAGAAATCTTATAACAATTTCTATATATATCTTAAGCCATTATTTCTTATAAATTGTATCCATATTTTTCAGAATATCCTCTCAGACCCATATAATCCAAGCTTTTATGCCCTCAGATCCTTACAACCTATACGGATGTCCTCAGGCCTGGATATTTCTTAGACCCTCAGAATTAATATCATAATATAAGCATTTTGTTCAATTATTAGCCATTATAGGAGCAGTTAAGCTGCAATTTTCATTTACAGACCACAAATGTGATGCTGATAGTTTTTAATAAACATGTTTGGACTTCTCTATGAAAGCCTGAACAGCTAAAAGCTTTATCCTTGTCTTTTCGTAGGAGGCTAATTATATAGACCCCTGTAACCCAGAGGGTTGCAATATGATGATTAATTATTAACTTGTGTTTAGGACCTCAGTCTTCCCTTCACCTTTGGAGAACGTGAACCCATTGTTAACATTATTCTACAGTGAAGAATCACCGGCCTTATTAATGAAGAAAGTCAACCAGAATTGCTATACCATGGTCAAACCGCCAGCATTTTTATAGTTTCCCTTAGAACTCAGCATTGCTCATAGACAAATTCTTTTTCCTGTATCATTTCAGTCTCTTGTTTGTCCTCCAGACAACATGCAATTCTCCATCAACGTCTTTTCTCGTGAGCTCTCCCAGCAGTCCAGACGTTGCACAGATACATTTCAAATAAAAGCCAATATGATATGTATGTATCACAATAAGAGTAACTTAAATTTGCATTAACATATACAAACCTGTACCAATATGAAACTTTTGAAACTAGAAGCAGTTTTCTTAATCTTACTCAATAATTATTTGTACCAATTTCCTTTAAAGATGATAAGTATTTGTAACCTATTGGATTTAAATGATTAAAACTCATATTTTTTCTTTTCCTGTGAAAACAAAAGCATAATTATTACCAAACATAATTCTCATCTTTAACTTTTACTTTAAAATCAATGTTTTCCAAAGTACACAGGTTGGTATAACTCAGCGTTTTTTCCAAGCAGTATCAGGACAGAGAAGGGTTAAGATGAGAAACTGCTGGCCAGCAGAAGAGACCTTGAGTGTTATCACAGTAAAGAACTTGGCTTAGGAAGGAAAGAGGGGGAGCAGCGCTGGTGGGCACAGAGTGCACAGAGTGTCCTTGACTGCCAGGATTCCTGAAAAACAAAAAACAAAAAACCTTTGTTAACTTCTCCAGCCACAATCTCAGATTCTCTGTTTCACATCCATGCAGTTTTTCTACTGCAAGCAGTCAGTTCCCGCCACCCAGTTTGCACGAGCATGTCTCCCTGTAGTATCCTCTCTGCCCACCTGGGCATGCTCACCCCTGCCCTCTGCAGGAGCTGCTGGCTGGCTGCGGGCCAGAGAACAATGGAGGGAGGTGGCCCTTGCCATGCCTTTCCTTAAAGAAGTTTTACTTTTGGGACCTAAAGTCCTGGAAATAAGCCAATAAAAATGTACAGGAGTCTAGAGACAGAGGCTGCCCGCCTCATCTCCTCCAAGAAAACAGAGAAGGTCAGTAGACAAAACAGACAGGAATGACAGACAGACAGACAGGTACTGGTACAACTTAAACTTTTCAGAGATATGATCACATAAAACAGCAACATAGCAACAATCTAAACACAGACCAAGACCGAGAGTGCTCATTCATTCACCCACCTTTTTAAATCTCTAGACTCACACTCCCTTCTGCAGGGAGCCAGGGACACACATGCTTTACACATTTCAACAACTGAAGCAATTGCTGTTATCCTTCCTTAGTAGCCCTGATGTTTAAGATATCTCTAAGTAAAAGTACAAATTCTGGAATTTTACGCAGTTGTTGATGCCCTACCTGGGCGCGTCTAACTTTTAAAACATTTTTCAGTAAATGTACAAACCACTGTTTGCTGTTTCCTTGGCCTATAATATACTTACCACACTTCCGAGCACCCTTGGAATCTGCTGTGTCCCTACAAAGACACCCTCCTCAGGAGGCCGCACAGCTGAGTACACCTGCAGGAGCCCACTCCTACAAAGTCAGCTAGGGCTCCTGGATAGGGGATCCTCAAGGCCAAAAGAAAGTCAGATGAAAGAAACAGAAGACAGAATAGAATTGGAAGGTCTGTCTGGTCATGCTGAAGCAGCCAAATAGCCCGAGTTTATTTCAGAGCTTACTTATATACCAAAGCAGAACAGAGCACAGCACAGACAGTCAGTGTCTGACAACAAGACCATCCCTGTCCTTGAGTGAGCAGCCTCCTCTCCAACATGTGCTTGCTGCTCGGAAGCAGCCTTACTTTATATCTTGATGTTCCTGAGGTTTGTCGTCAGCAATATACTGTCTACTAGATGGAGTGTTCTTTTCCCACGGGCTAAATCAGAAGTCTTTCATAGCCCTTAAGGTTATAGGGAAAAGCAGAGCAGGTAAGCTTGAACTCAAATGACTTCTTTAAGTCAGAACTGACTTAAAGAAATGACTCCAGATGGAAACTGAGTCACTCACGGGCTCCCACAATACCCTGACAAAAAGCAGCTGAGTTTGACTTTACAATTCCAAGCTACAGCCCATCAGTCATTTCTGGTAGCTCCAGGCAGGAGCTCAGCTAGTCACATCACATCCAGTCGAGAGCAAAGAAACACACCCTCGCTCGCTCGCTTGCCTTTGGATAGCTTTCTACTGTCGGTTCCTCTTGCCTAGGGAATGATGCCACCCACAATGGGATGGGTCTTCCCACTTGAGTGAACAATCAACCCCTCCCCAAGACATGCCCACAGGCCAACCTGCTCTAAATAATTCCTCAGTAAGACTTTCTTCAAGATGACAGTCAAAACCATCCTGTGAGGTGGCTTCTCTCTGATTCACACAAAAACAGCCATAGAGACCATTGTTGTGGGAGATTTGTTTGTGCTGTTGCTCTGGGACCCACAGTGGAGTCAGACCTTGGTTTGGAGGCTGGAGTCCACATTCAGCTGGCTGGAGTGGACCATAGAGTTTTCTGGCCGACTCAAAGGAAGATAGAGGGGCACACAGGAGGAATAAGAAGGGGCCTAAGAAGATGTACAGCCTTTTCCGTTGGGGAAGGTGGAGAAGAGGGTGGGTAATCATTTCACCATCCCTCTGCGGATCTCTCAGGTTTATTTCCAAATGTTTAACTTCTGAGTTTTATTTGTTGGTAAAACAATAAGAAAAGTCGCAATGGACCATAGGTGGGGGTTGGCTGTTAGAAGGTGTCCTCTCTTAGTCTGCCAGAGAAAGGAGGTGTGATCCCTGAGGAAAGATCAGGTCTCAGAGGTTTGAGAATAGTGGATTAGATGTATACACTTGTTGGGGTTGGTGTGGGCAAGAAGAAAAAGCAGGCCAACTTTAGCTATGTGGGCTTCTATATAATAACTTGTCAGTAACACTAAAATGCCTGAAATCTGGGGAAACAAGACAGTGGCTTTCTGTGCTTAGATGTCAAGAGAAAGCAGATGAAACTGTATCACATGACAGCCACCTTACCCAATAGGCCTGACACCAAACCCCTTCTCTATCTTCCACATCCTGTCTTTACCTTCCTTGTCCTGCTTTTAAATATTTCTTTCCATGAGAATCTAGTAATTTCTACCAATATGGGACCTTTATTAATGCTAAGTTTCTATATCCTAGTGAGTTCTGATAGACAGCCCAACTCACTGAAGACCAAGATGCTAATAGTCCCAGGCCCACCTAAGACCTGCAGACCAAGGCTCGGGAGGGAGTCTGCACGTCGACACACCTTCGCAGGTCCTTCTGTCACACTATAAACATTGGGGATGTCGGTGTAGACGGACAATGAGACACCAGGGATGGGGACAGGTACATAGCCAGAGGTAGAGTCCTCTCTAGTGCCAACCGCTACCGTAGGACCGCAGAAATCCCTATAGGAGATAAAAAATATATTTTTATATTATTTCATTTTCTAGAGAAGTTTCTGGTAAACTGAGCTAGATCTTTGCTACTAGTGTAGTGTCTAAGCTGACAGATTGGGATGGTCCAGATTTGCTAATCTTCCAATTACAAATCTCACTTTTGAAGGGCCTTGGGATGTGAGCCTGTTTCGTAGGGGAATGTCTTTTGTGAAAGGGGAACAGGAGCTTGCTTTTAGATATTCATCGGGGGTTGGACTATATTAACAGTGCAGTGGGTGCTTAGCATGCATGAGGCTCTCGATTCTAACTCCAGCATGTCCCACACCAATAATACAGCAGGATCTCTGCTGGCAGGAGGATGAAGCAAATGTACTCTCTTCTTTCTCCCACAAGGAAGGATGAAAAAAGAAAGAATTAAACAAAGTATTCTTGAATAAAAGAAACCATACTCCTGTATGAATGTAGACATGCAAACCCTTAACAAAATGTTAGCAAATGGAATCCAGCAACATGGAAGGGTTGGAAGCCATAGCCAGGCTTGGGGTTATTCCAGGGAATCGAATCCAGTTCTGAATAGTAAAATCAACATGGACCATATGCAGTAGGCTGAAAAAGAGTCACATGATCCTGTCACATCATGCAGAAAATGTGGTAAGGTTCAACATTCATTCACAATATTTAAAATGTATGGAAAAAATAGGAATAGAAGGGAACTTCTTCAGCTTTAAAAAGAACATTTACAGAAAACCACACAGTAATATGCTTCTTGTGATTTTTTCAATGACTTTTATTGCTTTCTAGTTTACAATACAAATGGAAGTAACGTTTGTGTGTGGTAAAGATAGGCAGCCAACCGAGTACCAGTTATACAGCTAGAGCACCCTTGATCCATCTTCCGCCATGTCCCTTCCTCAGGACAATCCAACGGCTACAGATGTGTGATCTCATAGGAACATATTTCATTATTTTAAGTTATCTATTTACTAGTGTGTGTGCATGTGTGTGTGTATGTGTGTATGTGTGTGTACTCACATGTTGTGTCTGGGGGGGGGTACATGCCAGAAGAGGGCATCAAGTGTCCTCCTCTGCCGTTCTGTCTATTCTTTTGAAGCCAAGTCTCTCCCTGAACTTGGGACTCGAGTTTTCTTAGCTAGGTTGGCACCCAATAAGTCCAAGCCATTTTTCTGCCTGTTTCAGGCACTTACAAGATACCCAACTTGTCATCTTGGTACTGACCTCCGACCTCTCTCCCTCACGATTGCAGCTTAACTGCCAAGCCGTCTCTCCAGCCCCTGCAATAACGCACTTAGTGATGGGAGAGTGGCTGCTTCCTCCCTAAGGTTGGTGTGTGAAGGATGCCTGTTCTCACTATTCTTATTCAGCACTATTCAAGAACTTATACAAAGCAACACAATAAGAAAGGCAATTAAAAAAACATGACGTTAAAAAAAAAACCTGTCTCTGTTTTCGCATCATTATCTGCACTGAGAATCTCAAGAAACTTAAGGGGCTAAAACAAGGACTGAATGTGTGAGTCAGACACACAAAATGCTCAGGTAGAAATCCAATAAATTTGGGGGAGTCATATGTTAGAAACTACAATATAATGATAAAAGAAGTAAAAAAAAAATTGAACAAATGGAGAACATGACCTTGAAAAGTTCAGCAAAGGTGACATTTCTAGCAGAAATCAAGTATATCCACACTTATATATATGTATTTGTATGTATGTGCATATATTAATAAACTTCTTACCCAAATCCCAGAAGTATTTTTTTATGTGGGTCAATGCTTGGTTTATTGATTTACTTCTACTTTCAACTACAGATTCACATGAACGTGTACAGTAGGAGTTTCCCACTGTGACTACAGCACTTTCGGGCTTTGCCTGTGCTGCTCCTCATGTACACCGTGTTTGAGAAAGTGTCCTAAAATCATAACAAAAAAGATGAAGGAAAAGAGTGCATGGGAAACCCAATAAAATGTGAAACACGGGCTGGAGAGATGGCCAAACAGTTAAAATCAGTTCTTTATTCAGAGGACATGAGTTCAGTTCCTAGCACCCACATCTCTAAACCAGACCACAACCACTTGCAAATTCCAGAGTATCCACAGTCTTCTTCTGGTCTTCATAGGCCCCTGTATTCAAACACACACACACACACACACACACACACACACGAAATTAAAAATAAAACAGATTATTTTTTAAATGTAAGGACAGCCTATATTCTAGTAAATGTTTTTTCTCTAGTTAAATTTGTAGGTAATTTACTCTCTTGAAATAAGTGATGAGTAGTAGATAACACTAGTAGTGAGGGTGTGAGTGTGTACATATTTGGTAATCATGGGTAGCAAACTCAGATGGCAAATGCTTTTTATTGCTAAGGCATCTCACCAACTCTCAATTAGTTGCAATTTATAGATAAGAAGAATACAGATAAATGCAAAGCAGGGGAGAGAATCTGATAGATTTGTGGCAAACTTTATATTTCAGAGGACTTGGAACCAAAGTGTCCATCTAAGGAATTGAGACTTAGATGAGGAAAGAATTTCCAAGGATGAAGTTCCTTTCTTTAGCAACAGTTTAGAATGGCAAGGATGCTGTGTGGCTGAAATGACATGGGTCAGAGATCATGCTGGACTGAGGGCTGCCAGGGTCTAATCAGAACTTGAAAACTATCCTTAACCAACATGACTGCTAGGTGACTGTGCACACAGGAGTGACCCAACATTTACCCATAATGTTATTTCTAAGAACTAAGTCAAAGGATTTTTTTCATTCCCTACGATTGCAGCAAAAATGTCTCTTTTTTGAATTTAACTTTAAAAATGACCAAATGAGCTTCATATTCAACATGTGAAATGTTTGTGCTGATTTATATCAAACCTTTAAGAGACTCAGGCATGAAAAGAAGAGTACAAATAGTCCATTACTTTTCTTTCTTTTTTTTACATGTTTTTTATTCATATTCTTTTATTTTTTCCATTCAAAAAAAATTTTACATTTCCTCCCCTTCTCCCAGTCCCCTCCCGCTCCCCCGCATACCCCTTCCTCCCCCTGCTTTCTTAAAAGAGGGCATGGTGCCCTGCCCTGTGGGAAGTCCAAGGCCCTCCCCCCTCCATCCCAGCCTAGGAAGGTGTGCATCCAAATAGACTAGGTTCCCAAAAAGATAATACATGCAGAAGATATAGGTCCTAGTGTCATTGTTGATGGCTTCTCAGTCTGCCCCCATTGGCAGCCATATTCAGAGAGTCCGGTTTGATCATATGCTCGTTCAGTCCCAGTCCAGCTGGATTTGGTGAGCTCCCATTAGTTCAGGCACACTGTCTCAGTGGGTGGACCAGCCCCTCATGGTCCTAACTTCCTTGCTCATCTTCTCCCACCTTCTGCTCTTCGACTGGACCTTGGGAGCTCAGTCCATTGCTCTGATGTGAATGTGAGTCTCTGTCTCTATCTCCATCCATCAGACGAAATTTCTATGGTGGTGATCAAGATATTCATCAATGTGACTATGGGGTAAGGCTAGTTCCAGCACCTTCTCCTCTGCTGCCCAAGTATCTAGCTGGGGACATTCCCGTGGACACCTGGGATCCCCTCCAGAGCCAAGTATCTTGCCAGTCCTAAAATGACTCCATTAATGTAGATATCTTATTCCCTTCTCCAATATCCACCTTTTCTCCATCTCCACCCTCCCACTCCCCCAAGCTCTCCCCAGTCATTCCTTTCTCCCTTCCCCCTCCCCCTCTCCCCTTCTCCCACTCCCCTAACCCCCACCTCTATCCCGGCCCCCGTGCTTCCAACTTTTGCCTGGCGATCTTGTTTGCTTCCAACTTCCAGGAGGATCTGTATATGCTTTCTTTGGGTTCACCTTGTTATTCGGCTTCTCTGGGCTTGTGAGCTATAAGCTTAGTGTCCTTTGTTTTATGGCTAGGGTCCATTAATGAGTGAGTAAATACCATAATCGTCTTTCTGGGTTTGGGTTACCTCACTCAGGATAGCGTTTTCTATTTCCATCCATTTGCATGCAAAATTCAAGATGTCATTGCTTTTTACCGCTGAGTAGTATTCTAATGTGTATATATTCCACACTTTCTTGATCCATTCTTCCATTGAGGGGCACCTAGGATGTTTCCAGGTTCTGGCTATTACAAACAATGCTGCTATGAACATAGTTGAACAAATGCTTTTGTAGTATGATTGAACTTCTCTTGGGTATATTCCCAAGAGTGGTATTGCTGGATCCTGAGGTAGGTTGATTCCCAATTTCCTGAGAAACTGCCACACTGATTTCCAAAGAGGTTGCACAAGTTCACATTCCCACCAGCAATGGATGAGAGTTCCCCTTACTCCACATCCTCTCCAGCATAGGCAATCGTTGGTGTTTTTGATTTTAAGCCATTCTGACAGGTGTAAGATGGTATCTCAACGTTGTTTTGATTTGCATTTCCCTGATGGCTAAGGAAGCTGAACATGACCTTAAGTATCTTTTGGCCATTCGAACTTCTTCTGTTGAGAATTCCCTGTTCAGATCATTACCCCATTTTTTAATTGGGGTATTTAGAATTTTAATGTCTAGTTTCTTGAGTTCTTTGTATATTTTGGAGATCAGACCTTTGTCTGATGTGGGGTCAGTGAAGATTTTCTCCCATTCAGTAGGATGCCTTTTGGTCTTAATGACTGTGTCTTTTGCTTTACAGAAGCTTCTCAGTTTCAGGAGGTCCCATTTGTTCATTGTTGCTCTTATTGTCTGTGCCACTGGGGTTTTACACAAGAAGTGGTCTCCGGTGCCTATGTATTGCAGGCTAC
The DNA here is from genome assembly GCA_004026605.1 of Ondatra zibethicus. Taxonomy (NCBI): domain Eukaryota; kingdom Metazoa; phylum Chordata; class Mammalia; order Rodentia; family Cricetidae; genus Ondatra; species Ondatra zibethicus. The sequence continues at coordinate 42,313 of PVIU01010385.1, read as the reverse complement.
TTCCCACTTTCTCTTCTATCAGGTTCAGTGTGGTCGGATTTATATTGAGGTCTTTAATCCATTTGGACTTGAGTTTTATGCATGGTGATAGATAAGGATCTAATTTCATTCTCCTACAGGTTGACATCCAGTTATGCCAGCACCATTTGTTAAAAATGCTTTCATTCTTCCATGATATAATTTTAGCCTCTTTGTCAAATATGAGGTGTTGATAGGTTTGTGGATTAATATCCGGTCTTTGATTCGATTCCATTGGTCAACATCTCTGTTTTCATGCCAATACCAAGCTGTTTTCATTACTATAGCTCTGTAATAGAGTTTGAAGTCAGGGATGGTGATGCCTCTGGCAGTTCCTTTATTGTATAGGATGGTTTTGGCTATCCTGGGCTTTTTGTTTTTCCATATAAGGTTAGTTATTGTTCTCTCAAGGTCTATGAAGAATTTTTGTTGGGATTTTGATGGGGATTGCATTGAATCTATAGATTGCCTTTGGTAGAATTGCTATTTTTACTATATTGATCCTAACAATCCAGGAGCATGGGAGATCCTTCCATTTTCTGGTATCCTCTTTGATTTCCTTCTTCAAGGTCTTAAAGTTCTTGTCAAATAGATCTTTCACTTCCATGGTTAGTGTTACCCCAAGATACCTTATGCTATTTGTGGCTATCGTGAAAGGTGATGTTTCTCTGATTTCCCTCTCTGTTTCTTTATCCATTGTGTATAGGACGGCTACTGATTTTTTTGAGTTGATTTTGTATCCTGCCACATTACTGAAGGTATTTATCAGCTGTAGAAGTTCGTTGGTAGAGTTTTTGGGGTCACTTATGTACACTATTATATCATCTGCAAATAACGAAGTTTGGCTTCTTCCTTTCCAATTCGAATCCCCATGATCTCCTTATTTTGTCTTATAGCTATTGCTAGGACTTCAAGCACTATATTAAAGAGGTATGGTGACAGTGGACAGCCTTGTCTTGTTCCTGATTTTAGTGGAATCGCTTTGAGTTTCTCTCCATTTAATTTGATGTTAGCTGTTGGCTTGCTATATATTGCTTTTATTATACTTAGATATGATCCTTGTATCCCTAATCTCTCCAAGACCTTTATCATAAAGGGGTGTTGGATTTTGTCAAATGCTTTTTCAGCATCTAATGAAATGATCATATGGTTTTTTCTTTCAGTTTATTTATATAATGGATTACATTGATAGATTTTCGTATGTTGAACCAGCCCTGCATCTCTGGGATGAAGCCTACTTGATCATAATGGATGATTTTTTTAATGTGTTCTTGATTCGGTTTGCCAGTATTTTATTGAGAATTTTTGCATCAATGTTCATAAGTGAGATTGGTCTATAATTCTCTTTCTTGGTTGCGTCTTTGTGTGGTTTTGGTATCAGGGTGATTGTAGCTTCATAAAAAGAGTTTGGCAATGACTCTTCTGTTTCTATTATGTGAAACACATTAAGGAGTATAGGTATTAGCTCTTCTTGGAAGTTCTGGTAGAATTCTGCATTAAAACCATCTGGTCCTGGGCTTTTTTTGGTTGGGAGGTTTTTGATGACAGCTTCTATTTCCTTGCAACTTATAGGTCTATTTAAATTGTTCACCTGGTCTTGATTTAATTTCGGTATGTGGTATTTATCTAAAAAACTGTCCATTTCTTTTACATTTTCCAATTTTGTGGCATACAGGCTTTCGTAGTAAGACCTAATGATTCTTTGAATTTCCTCAGTGTCTGCTGTTATGTCCCCCTTTTCATTTCTGATCTTGTTAATTTCAGTGTTCTCTCTCTGCCTTTTGATTAGTTTGGATAAGGGTTTGTCGATCTTGTTGATTTTCTCAAGGAACCAGCTCTTCATTTCATTGATTCTTTGGGTTGTTTTCTGTGTCTCTATTTTGTTGATTTCAGCCCTCAGTTTGATTATTTCCAGTCTTCTACTCCTCCTGGGTAAGTCTGCTTCTTTTTTTTCTAGAGCTTTCAGGTGTGCTGTTAAGTCACTAATGTGTGCTTTCTTCGTTTTCTTTATGTGGGCACTAAGTGCTATGAACTTTCCTCTTAGCACTGCTTTCATAGTGTCCCATAGGTTAGTGTATTCTGTTTCTTTATTTTCATTGAATTCAAGGAAGATTTTAATTTCTTTCTTTATTTCTTCCTTGACCCAGGAGTGGTTCAGTAGTTGACTGTTCAGTTTCCATGAATTTCTATGCTTTTTGGGGGTGGAATTGTTGTTATATTCTAACTTTACTCCCTAGTGATCCGATAAGACACAAGTGGTTACTCTTGTATCTGTGGATGTTTGCTTTGTTACCGAGTATGTGATCAATTTTCGAGAAGGTCCCATGAGATGCTGAGAAGAAGGTATATTCTTTCCTGTTTGGGTGGAGTGTTCTACAGATGTCTATTAAATCCATTTGATTCATTACATCTGTTAGTTCTCGTATTTCTTTGTTAAGTTTCTGTCTGGTTGACCTGTCCATTGGTGAGAGAGGAGTGTTGAAATCTCCTACTATTATTGTGTGGGGTTTGATGTGTGCTTTGAGTTCTAGTAATGTTACTTTTACATATGTGGGTCCTTTTATATTAGGGGCATGGATATTGAGGATTGAGACTTCTTCTTGATGAATCTTTCCTGTTATGAGTATGAAGTGTCCATCTCCATCTCTTCTGATTGATTTTAGTTTGAAGTTGATTTTGTTAGATATTAGCATCTGCTTGTTTCTTCAGGCCGTTTGACTGAAAAACCTTTTTCCCAGCCCTTTACTCTGAGATAATGTCTGTCTTTGTGGTTGAGGTGTGTTTCTTGTAAACAGCAGAATGTTGGATCCTGTTTTTGTATCCATTCTCTTAACCTGTGCCTTTTTATAGGTGAGTTGAGTCCATTGATATTATTATTAATGACCAGTGGTTGTTAACTCCGCTTATTTTCTTTTTGGTGGTAGGGTTTGTGTGTCTCCCTTCTTTGAGTTGAGCTGGTGTAGGGTTGTTAGACGTCTGTGTTATTATGGGTGTTGTTTGCTTCCTTTGGTTGTGGTTTACCTTCTAGTACTTTCTGTAAGGCTGGGTTTGTGGCTATATATTGCTTAAATTTGTTTTTATCCTGGAATATCTTGTTTTCCCCATCGATGGTGAAAGAAAGCTTTGCTGGGTATAGTAGTCTGGGCTTGCATCCATGGTCTCTTAGTTTCTGCAGCACATCTATCCAAGACCTTCTGGCTTTCACGGTTTCCATAGAGAAATCAGGTGTAATTCTGATAGGTTTACCCTTATATGTTACTTGACTTTTTTCCTTTGAGGCTCTTAATATTCTTTCTTTATTCTATATGTTTTGTGTTTTGATTATCATATGGTGAGGGGATGTTTTTTTTTTTTTTTTTTGATCCAGCCTATTTGGTGTTCTGTATGCTTCTTGAACCTTCATAGGAATATCCTTCTTTAGGTTTGGAAAGTTTTCTTCAATAATTTTGTTGAATATATTTTCTGGGCCTTTGAAGTGGAATTCTTTTCCTTCTTCTACCCCTGATTCTTAGGTTTGGTCTTTTCATGGTGTCCCAGATTTCCTGGATGTTTTGTGTTGCAAATTTGTTGGATTTGTTGTTTTCTTCCATCACTGAGTTTATTTTCTTTATCGCATCTTCAGTGTCTGAGATTCTTTCTTCTATCTCTTGTATTCTGTTGGTTATACTTGTCTCTGTGGTTCCTGTTCGTTTATCCAGATTTTCCATATCCTGCCATCTCTCGGTTTGTGTTTTCTTCATTGCCTCCATTTCAGTTTTCAAGTTTTGAACTGTTTCCGTTACCTGTTTGATTGCTTTTTCTTGGTTTTCTAGGGTATCTTTGAGGAATTTATTCATTTCTTCTAACTTTTTGTTAGTTTTCTCATCCCTTTCTTTAAAGGAGTTTTTCACCTCTTCTTTAAAGGTCTCTATCACTTTCATAATGTTACATTTAAAGTCAATTTCTTCTACTTCTTCTGGGATAGGTTGCTCAGGTTTTCCTGTTGCATACTCGCTGGATTCTGGTGTTATCATGTTGCTTTTCAGGTTGTTGGATGAATTCTTGGATTGGTGCCTGCCCATGTCTTCCTTCGAATGTGTTCAACAGAGTCTCGGTGGCTTGGTCCCTCAGTCCGGGTGTATCAGCCAGCACTGGATCAGGGCCCTTTGCTGGCCCAGGACCTTGTAGTCGGTCCAGATGTATCTGCAGCATTGGGTACGGATGTATCTGCCGGAGCTGGATCAGGACCCTGCAGATGAAAAGGGGAGCGCGGGGCAAGTAGTGTCCAGATGTATCTGCCGGCACTGGCTCAGGGCCCCTTGCTGGCCCAGGAACTCCCAGTCAACAGGGCGGGCTTAGTGAAAGTTGCCCGCTCTGCTCCGCTCCGTGGGACACGGGGACCCCTGTAGCCCTGGGCTCATCCTTCCCCCAAAGCCTCAGCCCCGAAGCAGGCTGAGTTCGGGGGCAGCTAGGACCCCGCAGATGGAAAGGGATGCCCGGGGGCAAGTTGGGGTGGGATAAGCAGAAAAGCCAGTGGGGAAGGGCCCTAAGTGGCCAGAAAAGGCAGAAGTATTTTTATAGACACAAATAAGATTATTTTAAGATGTGCATAGCAAGATGAAGCTAGTAATATAATTTTGGGAAAGAGAAAAGCATGGAAAAGGTCAGTGAACTTGATCTTGAGTTACTCTAGGAACGCTGTGTGGTATTGGAGGAAAGACAGGCCCAGAGCCTGTGGTATTGGAGGAAAGACAGGCCCAGAGCCTATGGGAGACAATAGAGGGTCTGAAGCCAGCCACGGAGGTAGCGTAAGATACAAAAGCAACGGCGGTCCTTTCAGTCAGTGATGCTAGAATGAGCATGGCTGCCATAGGCAGGAAGGAAAAAAGAAAGAGGGAGGTTCTTAAAACTTAAAAAAAAATAAACAAAAGTTACTTACGGAGAGACGGATCTGCAGTTAAGAGCACTTACTGCTCTTGCAGAGGACCGGGTTTGGTCCCAGCACCCACGCCGGATGACCTTCTGGCTTCCAAGGGCCATATAAACTCACACAGGTACACGCACATACACATAAATTAAGATTTAAAAACATTTAAGAGACTTGGGTCTCACAGTCACTTAAGAGTGAATTTGAAATAAATCATAAATGTAAACAGAAAACAGAAAACCATTAAACATTGAGGGGACACTGGCCGATCACTCAGTCTGGGAAGTTCTTATTGTGCAAGCATAAGAATATGCATCTAGTTCTCCAAACCCTGTGTAGATGCCATGTGTGGTAACGCACTGGTAATACCAGCCCTGGCGAGGCAGACAGGAGGATCCCTGGGGCTTGCTGGCCAGCCAGTTTAGCTGAATCAGTGAGTCCCTGGGAAATGGGGAACTGTTTCAAAACCTGAGTTTGGCTTGAGGCCTTTGTACAGGGACGGACACATGTGTGCAAACACATGCACACACACAGACACACGCACGCACACAGACACAGACACACACACACACCATTTACGAGAAAAAGGACAAAAATCATCAGGACCAGGGCTAGGCAAAGAGGGAACAGCAGTTAGCCTTAGAGGGAGACAGAAAGAAAGCCGATCCAGGGTTTCCTGTTTTATGCTAACAACAGTCACCCCTGAGTTTCCCTAATCAGAAGCAGAGCTTCACACACAACGTGACTTATAGAGAAACTTCAAAAACAGACTAGAATAGTGCTTATCTCTTAGATTTAGGGCAGAGAGGATATCAAAGGCCCAAGCAAAGCTTTGCAAATTTCCACTTTCCCATGATCTAGTCTAATTCCTCAGGAACGTTTGGTACAGACCCACTTTTTTCCCCAAAGAAAATTGCTTCATGCCTTAGTATGAAAGCAGCCCCGAGCAAAGCGGCCTGTTTTTACAAACGCCCCTGCAGGGGCTCTATGCTTCCAAAGGTCCGCCGGAAGGCTCGCAGGGAACCCAGCATCTGCTCACAAAAGGTCACTCGCTGTATCTGTCATTTTTGAAGCTCACGTTTTCATCCTGTTGTCTCCCTCTGGCTCAACTAACAACCACTGCTCTTTCTGAGGTGTCAGAGCCCAAGGCCCTCTTCTCTATACCTCATTATTTTACCCATTTTGAAAGGAGGGCTTTAAAGCTAAATTTTCCATCTTTGTTAGTAGGAAAGGGAGAAAGGGAGAAAGGTCCAGAACTTTCAGGGAAGGAAATACATCTTTAATGTGGTTATACCAATGAGCCTCCCCATACACCATTGAAGATCTTAGCCACTCTCTATCACATCTTCATACGGGACTTCCGGGCATCATTAAGTTCATCCACCACATTTTAATTTTTATAGCATGCTTTTTGGCTATTTGAATATCATCTTTTCTAGAATTATAACACATAGACTTGTGTTTTTAAAATAAATTATTGTTATATTTTTGGTGGGGTACAATACAACAATGACCGAACTAATAATGAGATGGAGTAATTAGCATATCCATCTGTGTTGTCATTAGCGTACCCATCTGTGTTCATTGTCAACTTGACAGGGCCTAGAATCGCCTGGGAGAGGGGCCTCTAGGGATGCCTATGAGGGAGTGTGTCATTAGCTGATGTGGGAAGAGCATCTCAACTCCCTAAGCAGGGAACCCTGCGCTATGGGCAGCGGAGAAAGGGGGCTGAGACTAGCAGGCATTCCTTGCTCTCTGCTTCTTGGACGTGGGAGCAACGCGACCAGCTGCTTCAAGAAGCTGCCACTGCCTTGACGCTCCCTGCCATGATGGACTATACCTTGATCACAAGCTAAATAAATCCCTTCTACCTTTAATTCCTTCTGTCCGAGTGTTCTATCCCTGTGATGCCATCGCTCCCTCCACAGGCCGAGTCTTTGTGGGTCCCTCCCAGCTGTTTTCTGGTCGGTGACCCCTGTCAGTTCCAGTCATCCTGCTGTGCACTCAGCCCTCTGTCCGTGTCACTCAGTGACTTTTCCTTCACAGACCTTTGGGTTATCCACCCCTTTCTTCTTGACTTTCAGAATTTGAAAAGACCTATCCTGGAGACCAGAGCTTTGTTGGATAAATTGTGATTATCTTTTTTAAGACTCTTGCCCTAATTTGCTTTCTGTTGCTATGGTGACGGCCATGGCAGGTTGGGGAGAAAGCAGCTGTTTGACATGCGCTCTCCATCACCTAGGGAACTGGGGCAGAAACCAGGAGGAGGAACTGAAGCAATGATCATGAGGGATGCTGCTTACTGGCTTGCTCCTCTCAGCTTACTCAGCCTACTTTCTTATATCATCCAGGGCCCCCTGCCCAAGGGTGGCACCACCACCTTCATGGAAAGTGCCCTATATCACATCAGCCAATGAAGAAATGCCCCACAGACTGTCAGAATGTCCACAGCCAGTCTGATGGAGAAAACAACCTCAATTACCGTCACTCTTCCCAAGTGACTATCTTTGTGTCAAATTGACAAAAGCCAGCCATCATACCTGCCCTGCGCCTGTTCTCTCTCTTAATAGCATCCCTGATCAACAGAATCTTACCTTCAGGCTTGGTGGTGAAGAGCATTGCTGATCTTACAAAGGACACAGTCTGGGTGGCTCACAGTCAGTCACCTGTAACTCCAACTCCAAAAGACATCGTCTTCTGACCTCCGAGGGTGCCCACCTGCACATGGTACACATATGTACACTCAGGCATACGCACACACATAAAAAAACAAATAATTCTTTTTTCCCCTCTGTGTAACAGCCCTGGCTGTCTTGGAACTCACTCTGTTGACCAGGCTGGCCTCGAACTCACAGAGATTCACCTGCCTCTGCCTCCCGAGTGCTGAGATTAAAGGCGTGCACCACCACCGCCTGGCCACCAAGGATCATATCGTAGTGAAATCCACTGCACATACATCCCTTTGGTTGGTGCTGCTGCATTGCCATCATTAGAGTCCTGCATCTTGTGTAGCCTCCTAAAACCAAGACTCACGGAGCCAAGATTCCCTGCTCGGCCTGTTCTGTGCAGGGCATGTGCACACCTTTGGAACAGCACTGTCCAGTGAAATCTTATGCAAACCAGCTATGTGTGTCTTTAAAGTTCCCCGGTGGCCACATGCAAGACATGTGAAAATTAACAGTGAAATAATTGTGGTGGCCTCTCTTATTCAGCCAGATGTACACTGGTCCCGGGTCACCTCAGGGTTTAAAACGTTTTGCTGCTTTAGTCTGTAAATTTGCATTTAAATTCTAGTCACATAAAAATGCTTAGGAGCCACTCTGTTTGGTGGCTACCTTAGACAGCACAAGCTTAGTTAGAGACTGGCACATGACTTAGATTATTGGCTCTGAACCTTAATGACAATGCATAGCATTACAGGTGCCTTAGCCTTAGCTGGATCTGTCCCTAAGAACTAAATGCATTGAGTGCTGAAGGTATTCCAAGTATTATATGCTCAGTGCCCCATTTAATTCTTCCCCAACCAGGCAACATAGGCAATATCCCTAGACCCTCAGTGGTGGTTCCCTCCACACGCCAGTCTTGAAGTGTGCTGTGCTCAGTTGCTTGAACACCTAGTCAGCTGCTGCTGTGAAGGTATCTTTCTCATGTATGGCTGACGTTTGAGTCAGGAGACTTGGAATGAATTAGGTTGCCATCTGAGTGTGAGCAACCGTCATCTGATGAGTTAAAGATTTTGAGGGATGAGACTGAGGTCTCGTCAAAGGAAGGAACCCTGTGTCCAGTCCGCCTATGTGCTCAAGACTGTAGCGTCATCTTCTGTTGGAATCACCAGCCAGTAAAGCCGTCAGCTACCCTGCAAGGTCTGCATTTCCCAGCCCACAGTGCTTCTAATAGACTCTATCTCATTCTCTCTCTCTCTCTCTCTCTCTCTCTCTCTCTCTCTCTCACACACACACACACACACACACACACACACACACACACACACACACACACACGGTTGCTTCTCTCTCTTGGATATCATTGCCCCAAACACCACCCATCTTGTCTCCAATTTAGTCCACAGTCTGTTCTCAATCCCCCTCTACTGCTTCCTCCCATTGGAAGACTGTTTAGCTTCTGTTGGTCTCTGTTTTATCAATGGTGAATTAAGCTGGACCACAGCACCTACCTGTACAAATCATCTGATGTGTGGTGAGCACTCAGTAAAAGAGATTGGCATTTGATGTCTTCCATCTGAAAACCCCCTACACAGCTTACTGCCAGGTTACATTGTACATGTGGGAGAAATAAAGAAAAAGGACCAATTTTTGAAAGGTATGTTATACCTATTTTGATGGTATTTATTATAGCTATGCTAAAGATCAATTTTTGCCATGAACCATGTCAATAAAAATGTAACTTGTGCTTTCCTTGAATGAACTATGCAGGCCAGGTTAGCCACTAACTCAGGTTCCTCCTGCCTCAACCTCCCCGCTGTTAGGAGGGTAGGTGAGTGCCACGCATACAGCTCAAAAGCGACTACCCTTTAAGTGAGCGCCCGTTGTGTGCCCTACACTGGAGGTGGGCAAGCGCATCAGCTCATGCTGCCCACACTGAGGTGGGGGTGCTGCCAGGGCCAGTTTCCAGAGGAGAAGCTGAGGCCGTGGATGAGTCTGAAACTCGCCCTCCTTTCTAAACGAAAAACCCAGGGAAATAATTCCCCCACTCCCTTCTTATCAAACTGCCTGGTTATTTGTTTTCCTGAATAATCCTTTTACAAAGCTGCTTGGCAGTGAATTGAAATTAACATCAAGTCCTTGGAGGGAGATTGCCGACTGAACCATTCCCCCTTTTGTGTCTGTTGCCAGATGCACACATCTGTAATTCTGCTTTGAGACTGTCATAGAATCTTATAATATTTCTTGCTTTGCAATTTTGTGCAGGTAAATCCTAAGCAGATTTTTAATGTGTCGTATATGATTAAAATTGCCCAGAGCCTGTGGGGAGAAAATGAATTGCTAATAGCTAAGAGAACCCTGTGTTTGAAGCTGTTTGCTATTCGATGAGGACAGACTTCAGATGTCAATACATTTCAGTTTGTTTGTTTGCCCACTCCCCATTCTGTGCTCAAATTGTTGTAATCCCCAGATTAATTCTAAGCTATTTCTCTGAGTTATGTTCATAGATGTCAGGCTTTATAGAAAGATGATTTTGTGTGTTTTAATATGTATTTCCCCTTCATTCTCCTTTCTTTGATGTCAAGGTTGAGTAAAGCCAGTTAAATCTGGCTTTCATTTGCGAGGCTTAATGCAGAAACCATTGTAGGGCTCAACTAAAACCTTCTTTTGGTTTTCAGCAATGATCCTGGTCTGTCAAAATGAACCAAGCCCTTTAGTTCAAAGATTTTAAACGAATAGGTCTTTTTTAAAAAGTTAGAAATCAAAGCTCTGAGTGGATTTGAAACACAGCTGGGTGCCCCTCGGTTTCACACCCCCCACTCCTGTGAAGCGAGTTCCCTAAGGTGTTCCCGTTGGCTGATGAGGCAGTGTCATCCCTGAAGGAACTTTAGCAGATTCCGGGGGTCCCATAGAATGGCAGTTGCCTTCTGTGTAGTCTTCAGCTCTAACAGCATGCCCGCAGGCCGACAGGTCTGTCCGGCATGTGCCCTTGCTGCAGAGGGACCATGTAAATAGTTTCCAGCCTAATTGGTGTTGGAATAGCCATGCTTGGAACTGGACTGTTAGCACCTGTGTTTCAGGCCAGGCGCTGTATAACAGCCCGGAAGGCTCTTTGCTCCCCCTGAGACACCACCCTCTTCCCTTTCCTGCTCTCTCACCTTCCTCTCACTCATCGAGTCTCGGAGAAACAGCAGAATACAGAGCAGAGCTTCAGACAGCTTGCTTAGAAGAGTCTAGGTTGAGCAGGCTCAAATCACAACTGGCTGTGTTTGGTAGGCACCTGTCCCCCCACAAGGCTCTGGTTTATAGGCAGTCCAGCATGTCCCTTTAAAACGCAATCCAGTGTCTCTGGGATATAATTCGCCACTCTCCCTGAAGTTAGTTAACACCCGATTTATCAGCTACTTCTGCCTTTAGGTGTGCAGCCTCAGTAAGTTAATGAGGGTGTGAGTAAATACATTCAGGGATGGAATTCACACAGTTGTTCAGGATAATACGAATTGGAAAGGAGCCTAAATAGCTAATAGTGGGAACTGATAAATTACTCCCTGTATGTCTATTTGATGGCATGTTATGCAAACATTAATGATTGACAAGAAAGTATATTAATAATATAATGCCAAGTGAGAAAAAAGTTACAGTGGTGTGTGGCACAAAATTCTATTTTCAAAGGTGTGTGTATAAATAAACACATTGCAATTTTAGGGGGAAAGTCAGATGGCATTTAGTGTAAAAGAATGTCTCTGGGCTGCAGCAATAAGTATTTAGCTTAGTTTGTTTCTCTTTCATAGTGTGTGCAGTACGTATGTGTGTTCATGCACACGGATGCAGACCCTAACGCTGTGGGACAATGTGGAGTCAGATGGCAGCCTTCAGTGTATGCACACGGATGCAGACACTAATGCTGCGGGACAATGTGGAGTCAGATGGCAGCCTTCAGTGCATGCACACGGATGCAGACACTAACGCTGCGGGACAATGTGGAGTCAGATGGCAGCCTACAGGGCCAGTCCCCACCTGTTTCCTTTAAGACAGGTTTCTTTTGAAATGGGGTCTCTAGTTTATTATTGCATAAGCCAGGCTCTCCATTTTCTGGGGACTCCCCTCTCTGCCTCACCTCTCCTTGCAGGCCTCCAATGTCAGGTCTCTGAAATTACAGACCCAGTTTACTACATCTGGCTCATGGTGGGTCCTGGGAGTCCAAGCCCAGGTCCTCAGACAGATGCAGCAAGCACTGTACCCACAGAGCCCCCTCCTGTGTAGAAACAGAACTCTGCAATGCAGCTGGAATCTGGAGGGGAATGAATAAGGGAAGTACAGAAGCAAAGGGCAGCAGGGAGAACACAAGGGTGGTGGAGGATTCTGAGCATCATAAGGGAGGGGCTCCTGAGCTGCAGCTGCTCTGGTCTGGTGGTTAAGGTGTGCACAAGTCAAATGTACTAGAGTTGTCTGTAGTTGGCAACTATAATCTTCTTGCTGGCTTTGTAGTTCTGGGACCCAAAGACTACAGGCTTGTCATCCCATCTCTGGGTCTTGGCAGTGCGGATAAAATCTAGGAGGCATCAGTGTTTTGTTCGGCATTTTCTATGGACAAGATGCCATAGTAAAAAAAGATACCTGTCTTTTTCTGGATGAAATTCTCACCATTCAATATCTCTCTGTAAATGGAGTTGCCACCAGGACCACTCTGACATGTGAGGTCCCTACCCAGGGATGGGAGTCCTGGGCTGCTTCAGGGAAAGCAGAATCCCTTATAAGTGAGTCTTTTTTTTTCTCCAATACACAGTGGACGTAATTCTTCTGTTATCTTCATAACTTTGTATACAGCCCCAGGGAGGTGCAGTCCAGGGGCTCAAAGTTGACAGCAAGGTCCAATGTGCTGAGGCTGACCCTTATTGGAGCAGGATGCTACTCGACCACCACATCTAAAAAGCCAGATCTGGGGCATCCTTTTTTATTTCCCTCATATCAGTAGTGATATTTCATTTGTATTTTAATAAACAAAGCTTGCCTGAAGTTCAGAGAGTAAAACAGCCACACTAATCAGCCTTACAGACCAGGCAGTGGGGACACACACCTTTAATCCCAGTAGCCACACTAGTTTGCCATAGAAACTGGGTGGTAGTGGTGCACGCCTTTAATCCCAGCTCTAGAAAGGAAAATAAGATGGGAGGAGACAGTTCTCAGTCTCATTCTGAGGATTCCCGGAAGCAGGATCTCCATTTTCAGACTGAGGAAGAGGTAAGAGACAGGGGCTGCTTGTTTTGCTTTTTTGACCTTCAGGTTGAACCCCAAATTCTGTCTCTGGGTTTTTATTAATCATGCTACAATATTTCTTTGCTATTCTGAATATTCTAATATTCCTTCAGTGATAAGGTATTACTTTTGAAATTAACATGTTCTATGATAGCAATTTCAATAAGAAATAACTTATAGGGTCTTTCCCCTCTGACATCTAGTGGACACTCCTAATGCCTGAGCTGATTCCAGGAGGCTGCTTGGGTTTGGCTGACATCCCCTAGACTCCTTTCTTTGAACTCTCCCTGCCCTGCCTGCATGCCTAGCTTCAGAAAGCCAAGCTTCCATTTGCCCAGTAAGAACTACGGGATCAGCCAGTTCACTTTGGCTCAAACCATCTAGGATTGCTTACCTCTTACTACCTTGGTATCGGGTTCTGGCTCCCTATACCTGGCTGTAGGGTGAAATGGCCTCTAGGCAGTGCCCAAGATGAAGGGGTGGGTGGTCCTGAACCCTAGTGGCTCGGAGCCTCAGACATAGAGATGCTATCAGTATGCATAACCACCAAGTGTGAGCCTTGGCTTTGTCATCAAAGGGCAGATCCTTTGGCTGCCCCTCAGATGTGCTCAGGATTCATAATCTGGCCATGTACTGCCTCACCTATTAGCCCACCTGTCCTTGCTAGTGTCAGCCGATGACTGGACTCAGTTTAGAGTCTCAGTGAGGGGTTGCCTAGATCATATTGGCCTGTGGTCATGTCTGTGAATGACTGACTGATGTGGGAGGAGCCAGCCCACTGTAGGTGGCATCATCCCTAGGCAGGTGGGCCTGGGCTATATAAAAAAGCCAATGGACTCTGAGCCAGAGGGAGAGCATCAAGCAGCCTCCCTCTCTGTTTCTGTCCCCAGTTCCTGACTAAGCTCCTGGCCTGACTTCTCCCTCTGATGGATTATGACCCAGAAGTGTATGTATGCCAAATAAATCATTTCTTTCCCCAAATTGCTTTGATCAGAACATTACAGTAGCAGAAGGGAACTAGAGTTCCACCTTCCCATCCAGATTATTATAAGGCCAGTGTGTTTGCCACCCGTGGCCTCAAGCACGGCAACCCTGACTCCTGGGTGAACTTAACATCCTAAGATACCATTTTTGGTGGAGACATGGTGACATGGTAGGTCCTTTCATTTGCCCCAGGTCATGAACCAGAAACTGGCAGAGCCAGACCCTGCACCTAGGTCCTCGGCCCTGTTCATGAGCTTGTGCCATTCCAAAGGCTGCAATGCTTCCTGGAAGGGTCGGTCACTCTGGCTTCCCCACACTTCCGGTTTACTGCCCCTCCCATCTCTTACTCCGCATGTGTTTCCCTTCCATGCCCAGTTCGACTGTAGCTCCTCCAGGGACTTGGCCTGACCCCTGAGGTCCTTCTCCAGCTTCCTATGCATTTTCCAAGGTTGTTCCAGGAGGAATACGGGTCTGTGGATCAGTAAGATGGAGAGAGGTGATAATACAGGTCTCGGTCCCATCCAGAACAGATAGGGATGTGAAGCCAGACTCCTCATCTGGATCTTGTCCTGTCTGTGAGAGGATGGCAGGCAAGTGACCGGATGATTCAGGCCTGAGACACATGCTGTGTGAAGTTACTCTGTCCTTGAAAGGCGAATCGGCCAATTTTTTCCCTCTGTGGGATGAAGGGTTCCGGGTCTCTCCAGGTCACGTGGACACACAAGACTTGCGGCTGATGACTGCCAGTCTCCCTCATACACATGCCAGGATCCACACAAACCCTGGGAGCCTTAGTTCCTGTGGTGTGTCATCCAACAAGGATCCAATAGCAAGAGTATCTGCCAGCAGTTTTCCCTCGTGTGTGGAAGGCACAATCACCTCCCAGCCTTTGACTTTAGGGAAGGCTTCATGGCTTGCTTCAGCCAATGGATGCAACAGAAAGAGTCCTGAGCTTCTCCTGCGTATGGCCTGTCCTCCCCTGCCCCAGTGACGACTCATCAATACTACCCCACCCAAAGGTCCTACTTAAATGCCAGCCAGGAAGATTGAGTATTCACCTTAGTGAGGGAGGATAAGGATGGAAGATTAAGGACTCAAGAGAAAGGAAAGAAACCCTCCGAATAGGATCTAGCCTGTCCTTTCTGATGGTTGGGAGTCAAGAAACTTCAATACTAGCAACGTCAAGATTGCCTGCAGAGAGAATGTGTTTTCCTAAACAAATCTCAAATAAGACTGTTAAAAACAAACGGACTGTGCTTACTTGGGTCATAGTGTTTGCAACCCTGAGTGTCATCTCTCTCCCTGAACCTAAGCAGCACACCTCTTAAAGCCATTTTAACATGCAGTTGTAGGCAGCTTGTCCTTTCGAGTAGGAGATTTCTCTGTAAAGTTGCCAATACCACAGAAGCTAGCATGGCAGGGACTCTTAGGAAGCTAAGCAGGGGCCCCCTCTTACAGGTTTCAGATCGATGAGCGCACCTGGGCAGAAGGAGAAGGGACAAAGGTTTTCCCTTTGGTGAATGTGTATCCATCATGCAGTACCTGTGGCCTGTAGCCCCCAAGAGCTCAGTAAGATCCTTTTGGGGACAGAGGGAAATTCCACACTCACAGAGAGGCTTAGAATTGAGCCTGCCATTTCTTATTCAGCAACTGTGGGGAGAGAGAGAAGGAGTCAGAGGAGGTGGCCTGAGTAACCCCCAGCCCAAACCTAACAAAAAATTTTATTTCCAAAAAGAAGTTCTTGTGGCTTTTGTTGTTTGTTTGTTGTTGCTTTTCCAAGATCAGGTTTCTCTATGTAACAACCATGGCTGTCTTGGAACTCATTTTGTGGACTAGGCTGACTTCAAACTCACAGAGATCCACCTGCCTCTGCCTCCTGAGTGCTGGGACTTAAAGGCGTGAGACACCACACCTAGCCAAAAGGAAATTCTATGAGGAAAAAAACTACTCTATATTATAGATTTTTACTTTTAAACTTTAAATTTTAAGCGTTGCTTCAGTTTTAAGTCTTAATATAAACTGCATCCTGCGAACGTATAATTCAGCCACAGAATCACATCTGCGGTTGTATGTAGACAGCTAAGTGTGACTGGTTTTTGTTTTTGTTTGTTTGGTTGATTTATGTGGATGGGTGTTTGCTGACATGTATGTCTGTGTACCATGTATGCACTGCTGCCCATGGAGGCCAGGAGATCATCGGGTCCCCTGTGAGTGGAGTGATAGTTGGCTGTGAGCCACTAGAATAGCAGCCCGTGCTTTTGGTCACCGAGCCTTCTCTCCAACTCCTGTTTGTTTGTTTTGCTGTTGTTTTAAAGGCAAAATTTCACTTTGTTGCCCAGACCAGTCTTGAACTTACAATAATCCTCCTGCATCCTAGGAGTACAGATGTGAGCCACCACAAGTTTATCAAAAAATCTGAGCAGAAATTATGGAGAATTTCCAGATGCCACACACCCTGCTCCTATCATTATCACATGTGTTAGTGGGGTGCACTGGCCACAGTCCACCAGCAAGTCAAAGCTGATTCACTGCTGCTGACCACGGTCGCCCATCAGACAGCACTTCCTGTCCATTCTGGCATGTGTGCAATGATCTGTTGCCCCATTAGAGTACTGCACAGATTCACTGCCCTGAAGCCACCCATCTGCCTCTCATTCTCCCTCCCTCCTGGCAGCCACTAATCTTTTTGCTGTCTCCAAACTGTGACGCTGCTGGGATGCATGGAGGCCATCTTCCCATGCGCACTTTGCTCATAGAATAAGCTGCATCCGAGTCCCTGCTTGTCTTTCCATGCATTGATAACTCCATGGTATGGTTTTGGGACAGGGTCTCATTGTGTAGCTCTTGCAGGCCTGGAACTCTCTATGTCAATGGTTCTCAACCAAAGGGGTCATGACCCCTTTGTGGGGAGTCCGAATAGTCCTTTCACAGGAGCTTGTGATATTTACATTATGATTCATAACAGTAACATACAGGCATAGATGTCTGTTCTGACAGTTCCCAAATAATCACACTGGGACTTATTATTAATTATAATAAATGCTCAGTCAATTGCTTAGATTTGTTATTAACTGGCTCTTACAACTTAAATTAACCCATATTTCTTATCTACGTTCTATCACAAAGCTCGGTACCTTTCTTTAACAGGCATGTTCATCTTCTTCCTGCCCACGAGTCTTCTCCTTTCTTCTTCCCAGTGCTCTCTCCCTGTCTGCAAGTCCCACCTAACCTCTTCCTGCCTACTTTATCATTTAGCTCTTTATTAAACCAATGAGAGCAACACATCTTCACAGGGTACAAAAAGATTATTCTACAACAGTAGCAAAATAACAGTTATGAAGTAGCAATGAAAAGTTATGAAGTAGCAACAAAAAGATTATTCTACAACAGTAGCAAAATAACAGTTATGAAGTAGCAACAAAAATAATTTTATGGTCCGGGGTCACCACAGTATAAGGAACTGCATTAAAGGGCAACCACTGCTCTATAGAGACCAGGCTGGCCTTGAACTCAGAGAGGTCTTTGGCCTCTTCCTCTAATGCTGGGATTGAAGGCTGTGCCACACACCAGGCCTGCTTGTGTGTTATGAATTCCTGTCTGGATGACATGTGCTTTACAACTATTTTCTCCCATTCTAGGTCTTGTCTTTTTTTTTTTTTTTTTTTGGTTTTTCGAGACAGGGTTTCTCTGTAGCTTTGGAGCCTGTCCTGGAACTAGCTCTTGTAGACCAGGCTGCCTCTGCCTCCCGAGTGCTTGTCTTTCTCTTTCCAGAAAGAAATTCACATTTTATTGTCCTTAAACTAACTTTTTCTGGAGCACAAACGTACTGAGTCATGTACAGGTTGACTGACTAATTGCTTAGCATATCAGCAGAGCTAGCCAGAGCAGCAGAGTGGAGAGCCTAAATATTTGCTAACTGTTCTTTGCAGCTAAGCTTGCTGACCCCTGATTTAAGGCTTGGCCCCTACTCACTTCACGAGTCTGTCTCTCCCAGAAAAACAGTATCCATTGTTGGCAGTAGCTGATCAAATACTCTTCCAGCATGACTGAGCTGTATATTTAATTCAGGCACAGTCTTTTTCCTTTTGTACCATTGCTTTAGGGTGGCTTGATGTTGACTCCTGCTGGTATTGCTCTAGTCCCACTGGTGAAGGGGACCTGGCTAGAGCACACTGGGCGGGAATGGGCTGTCTTGCCCAGGCACCTCCCTCCGCCTTCCTCCATCTTCCTTTCTCCCTCCTCTAGGGATGTGCAGTTTACTCCTCACTTTCCCACACTAGGACCACATCTTCCCTCTGCTGGAAGTTAATGAAACTTATCTCTGCCCTTAAGGAATATTGTCCCTAGAGAGCAAACGAGCAGGCCTTCGCTCCTGAGGATGTGCGCAGGTCTGCGTTCCACAGACCCAGGCCACCTCTCATTTTTATGTTTAGGGTTGATCTTTCCTCTCGTTCCTTTTTCTCCTCTTGGCAGTGCCCTTCTCAAGCCAGGGCTGTCATCACCTAGGCCCCACATCATTTGCCATTTTCTGTTTCCAGGGAGCGGCTGCTCCGGCCTCTGTATCTTGCCGTTTGAGTCTTTCCCACAGTTAGCATTCACTTTTCTTTGTTCCCGCCTCCCTTCCAGTCAGTGGAAGGATGGCAAATGCAAGACAAGGAAAACTGCACGCTTTCCCTTGCTGAGTGGTTGCTGGAGCAGCCACAGTGTGACAAGGGAAGGTGCTGGGATTTGAAAAACTCCATGACGAGAAGTCACGCCACGCAACAAGGCGCACATGGGAGGTTTATTGGAAGAGGAAAGAGAAAGGCAGAGAGGGGGACAGAAAAGGGGCAGAGACTGGTCCCTGTGAACAGAGTGACAGAAGAGAAAAAGAGAGAGGGAGAGAGAAAGGGAGATAGAAAGGGGGGGAGGTGGGCAGGTCCACCTTTCAAAGGGGAACCTAGCGAATGTGCACAGGAGGTACTCTTAGTGGCTGCAGCTGAGGACACATGCTGCCAGAACCCCCAGGGCAGGTCAGTACAGATGCATGAATACTAACAGAAGCAATGAGACCTCCTGCTTGGTGCCAGTGACCCCAGCCATCAACATCTGATGTTGATCCATCATGTCCCAACTGCAGAAGAGTCCTGTCTGCTGGGCTCCTGGGTATTGATGCAAAGTATCATGATGGGTTGTTGTTTACTGCATGGCCTCACCTTTGCTCTGGGTTTCCAAATTTAGAGTCAGGGAAAAGAAAACCACCCAGGGCTTGCTTCCCCTGGTCATTCTAGACCAAGTCTAGACAGTAACAGGACCTTGCCTCTGCTTCCACACCTCGCCTTTCCTGTACACCGAGGCTTCAGAGAGTGTCTGTTCCTTGCAGTTGTCCTGAGGCTCACACTCCTCAAGGAGGACAGAGCGTATTGAGCGCACAGCATGCTGAAGCTGTGTTAGTGGAGATGCCGCAAGTCGGTGCGACAGGTGGGCCTGCGCCAAGCCTGGTGGTGGCGAGTGGCGCCCCACTGTGTTCAACCTTTTAGGTCCTCATGCAGCATCTTGTGGGGAAAGGGTGAGTCTGACAGCTTCAGTAAACACACACACACACTCACACACTCTCACACACACACACACACAACTCTGGCATGAGTGGTGCACCTGGTCTAACCTCTAAGTGCTGCCTCTCCTGAGAAGCTGGTGCAGTCTCCCCAGGAGCCACCGCGGGGTTAACCAATGCGCAAGCACCGTTCCCCATCCTGCTCACCCTCTGCATTCTGCACCAGCAGTGCTGAGGATGCGCCCACAGCCACCTCCACCCTCCGAGCCGGAGCCCCGACTGCCTTGGTGGCTCATGTGACCTCTAGCACTCATTTTGCTCCCTGCTGCCTGTTCACTCAATCCTGTTACAATCAATCACTTTTCTCACAGCAATTAGAATAGTCTAGAATGCAAATCACTTCCCTACTTAAACCTTCTGATGTTTAATGAACAATCCATAGCTTTTATGCCTTCACACAAGGTCCCGTGGAATACAACCTGCTGGCCATGAGGTCAGAGTTGGCCACTCCTGTTCAATAAGCCCATTGACCTTCCTTCTCATTCTTGCCCATGACCAAGCTCACCCCATGATCTGTAGACCCAGGTTCAAGTGTGTGCCAGTCTTCCTGCACATCCCACAAGATGCTATAACACCTCAGGAAGTTCCCCAAGGAATCTTGGGCCCACCCAGTTCTCCTCCTGCTGGTAGTCTTTCCTGGAAACAGCCCTTGTCTTGCAAATCCTAGTTTTAATTCTCCTGATATGTCATCTCCAGACCTGGGTTTTGGAGGGCTCCTGGGCCTCATTGCAAGTGGTCCCAGACAGATGAGACTCTGTCCACAGGGAACAACTCATTGTGTCACCCCATTGGCACCCCACTGGTAACAAGCTCACTTCAGGTCACTCAGGGTTAGTGAGTCTCCCATCTTGTTGGACTTGGGCACCTCAAAAACACATAGGACTCTAGAGGAGGCCTGTGCCCAGTGAGGCTGCATCACAGGCCACCTTCCTATTAGCCAGCCATTCTGCCCCATGTCCCCTTTCTGGTTTTCATAAAGCCATAGTACAGATGCAAATTGTTTTTAAAGCAGACTTGCAAGTATGATTATTGCTCACTTCTTTACCTGAGTATAAATCTGTCCATCCAGACTACTTTCCCACCCCACAGAATGTTTATCTGTAAGTGTTCCACATATTTAGTAAGGCATTTAGTAAGACACACATTTTGAGAACATGTGTCTTTTCTTGAGAAGAAAACTTTTTTTGTGTGTGAGTTACACAGCATCACAGAGTAGAAAAAGAAACTGAAAGCAAAGGAACAATGTCCCTTTCCAGCAGGAATCATAAGTTCCAATCTCAGATGTGAGGGACAGAAAGCAGGTCAGAGAGGTGGGAACTAGAACTCAGATTCCAGGGTCTGTGGTAGGCCTGAGGCAGAAGAGACCTGTGCCTTCCCACCTAGGCAAAGCCTTGGTGACCACTGCACCTGGTGAGGTCACCCATGGTGGAGATGCCACTTGGAGGGTCTAAGGCAGCCACTTCCTCAAACCGCCACTCTAGAGTTGATGTTGGAGTCCTCTCTGTGTGTTGCTTGTATTGGTTAATGAATAAAGAAACTGCCTTGGCCTGATAGGGCAGAACTTAGGTAGGTGGAGAGGACAGAACTGAATTCTGGGAGGAAGAAAGCAGAGTCAGAGAATCGCCATGGACCTGCCGCCAGAGATAGACGTGCTGAGACTTTGCATGGTGATACACAGATTGATAGAAATGGGTTAAACTAATATGTAAGAGTTAACTAATAAGAAGTTAGAGCTAATGGGCCAAGCAGTGATTTAATTAATATAGTTTCTGCGTGGTTATTTCAGGGCTAAGCTAGCCAGGCGGCCAGGATGAACAGTCAGGCCTTCCTGTTACATAGAGTGGTAGATAAGAGACCTCGGGGAGGGACACAAATGGCAGAGGTGTATGGAGAAACTGATCAGGCACAGCTTCTTGGGGAGAGGATGTGAGACATTTGTGGATCTGATGATGGAGGAGAATAGCAGTGGCCGAGGCAACAGGAGCTGCAGAAGAACTTGATGTCAGGGATCAAGGCACAGGCCAGGCAAAGTCATCACCCTTTGATGCCATGTGGATGAGACCAATGGTGAAATGGGTGCACCCCGTACCACTGATGCCAAGAGGGAAAAAAAGAAGAAGCTGTGATTCACTGAGCTTTGGAAAGTCTAGCAATAGGAGTTTACTGGAATTGGCAGGATTTTATATTTTCTTTCCAGCAGAGGGCTTATGAATTCATGTCCCTTGAACGTGTCCCATGGAGAGAATTTGATAGGTGAAACCTATGCCCATTGACCTTGAGGAGACACAACATTCTTTTCATAGAATATCAGCCAATACAGAGTGACTGTTTGGGTAAAATACTTCAGCTGGTGTAGGCCAAGACCCTTGGCTGTGGACAAGAAAGGCCCACCGGCAAGCTCACTCTGAAGGAAGCCTGTTGGAGTTTAAGTGACTTATGGATTCTGAGAAGACCAGTGAAGATGGCCTGGGACAGCTGAGTCTATCAGGGTCATCACCTGTCCCAGGTCCGTAAGGTCTTCTCTTGGAAGCCCTGCTTCTGACCCATTTTCTTACTTCTCTAAGAAATAGCTTGAGAGTAGAGAAGTTCATTATGGCCCCTAGTTTCAGGGATATCAGTCTATCATGGTGGGGAAGGCGTGATGACCCTAGAAGCAGGAACCTGAGGCAAGCCATGTTCATATCTTGGTAACACAGAAAGCAGGAAACTTTGAGCCAGATTCAGAGGCCAGGGTGACCCTCAAAGGCTCATGCGTATGGCCTCTGTCCTCTGGGGACATCCCACTATCCCAAGAGTTCCGTAAGCTCCAAAGCAGCTGGGGACCAAGAGTCCAAGCACATGACCCTGTGACGGACATTTCCAATCCAAAGCAGAGCAGGACTGGGTGGTTAAGCTCCTCCTAGCTTCCCCAGAAGGCCCAACACCTCTGCCTTGAAAGTGAGTCTTAAACGGGACTGAGGGAAACTAGGCCATGGGTACAGACAGCTGCCGGGGGAGGAGCCTGACCTCAGTGTTCCCAGCTCTGTGATGCAGGAAGGTGTCTGGAAGGGAACTGGGAAGGTGTGAATGGCGACGTGTACATATGGTTTGGGTTGGACATGTCCCTCGGGGGCTTATAAAGTACCCTGGGTACTTTATTAAAAGGAACTTCAAGGAGAAGGGGAGGATTTGGGCTGACAACTCCAGGCTTCAGCCCATCACAGCAGGGGAGCCAAGGCAGGAACCTGAAGAAGTAGCTCATGGTCCCCACAGTCAGAAGAGGGGAGCATAGCCTGCTCATGCTCAGCTCCTATAGCGATGTTTTGTTTATGATCTAACAAACAAAGCTTCCCTGAAGATCAGAGTGCACAGCTGGACACACTAGGCAGCCATACAGGCCAGGCGGTGGTGGCACACACCTTTAATCCCAGCATCACTCTAGTGAGCCATAGAAGCCAGGCAGTGGTGGCACACACCTTTAATCCCAGTGTCACTCTGGTGAGCCATAGAGGCCAGACAGTGGTGGCACATACCTTTAATCCCAGTGTCACTCTGGTGAGCCATAGAGGCCAGACAGTGGTGGCACACACCTTTAATCCCAGTGTCACTCTGGTGAGCCATAGAGGCCAGACAGTGGTGGCACACACCTTTAATCCCAGTATCACTCTAGTGAACCATACAGGCCAGATGGTGGTGGCACACACCTTTAATCCCAGCGTCGCTCTAGTGAGCCATGGAGGCCAGGTGGTGGTGGTGCACACCTTTAATCCCAGCACTAGAGAGGAATATACGGTGGGATGAGACAGGAACTCATTTTCTTTTCACTCTGAAGATTTCATAGAGGTAAGAGCTCTCTAGTGGTTTGGTTGCTTTGCTTTTCTGATCTTCAGCTTGAACCCCAATATCTGTCTCTGGGTTTTCATTAGCTGTGCTACAAGCTCTTTCCTATAGTTACACAAGTCAGGGTCCCCTGCCTAGGGACTGGTGCCACCCACAGTAGCCTGGATCTTCCCCACACAAACCAAGACAATTCCCCACAGAAACTAGAACTTAGTACAAAAAGACCCCCTGCCTGTGGCTACAATCTATTAGGACAAAATGTGTTGAAAGCCCAGAAGGGGACCAGCTTTGCTGAGGACCCCCACAGCCAGGCATTTGCCTTATTTAAATCTGCACAGCCGAAAGACAGATGTTATGTCCACTTCACAGGTAAGGACACAGAGTGTGAGGAGCCGCCCTAAGACCAAGTTCATCCAGGAGTCTGCAGGTGGTGGCTTCAGTCCCTCCATCGCCATTCCCGATGTATCTACTTCTGTGACCCACAGCATGCCACAGTGAAGAAAGCATGGCTGTTTGGTTGCTGAATGTGCTCCTTTCTTTGGCTCTATTCTGCTTCAGTGGGTGACTTTCCGTGTATTCCTCCTTCTTAACAGAGTGCAGGACAGACCAGGAAAAGCGATGAGAAGGCCATTCATCATTTGACCACTAGAGGGCAGCAAGAGGTCACATTGTGGAACCAAGACTCCCCGATTCCTACCTAGGCCAACGTCCTTATTTTTCTAATAAAACAAAACAAAACCAGAATTCTACAAGGATCAGGTTTCTTACCCAGAGCCAGTCACGGGGAATTATTAAATCAACAAATGTGAATTGTATATTCATTAAGCCAGTTCCAGCTCAGATGTGGTTGTGCCCCACAGAACTTGCGGGCTGGTAAACTGCGGGACAATGGGAAGCGATTGTGGGGGTGGGGGTGTCTGCGGAGAAAAGGGCACTGGAAGGAGCTGAGCACCAGCGATTCCCCATCAGGCCTAGGGATGAAAGGCTTCCAGGCTTTCACGTAGCTGCCAGAGAACTCCAAACTAAGGAGCGGCGGGAGGGGCTGGGCTGAGACAGAGAAGCAAAGAGGCTTGAGGGGCCAGAAGCAGGAGAACAGCCAGCCTGGGCCACATCTTCCACATCCTGGGCAGCTACATGATCTCTCATCATCTTCACCATGAGTCTAAGCTCATCCACTGCTAGTATATCTACTTTAAAGCGGCCCCCCGAGGGTGGGGTAGGGGTGGGGGCTAAAATTATTTGGTCACAGAGTCTGGAAGGGCCTAGTGGGGCTTGAGTTTGAGTCTGACTCCAACACCTCAGCTTGTCGTTACTATCCCAAAAAGGGCAGAGTCAAAACTAGAAGCCCAAGATCCTCATGGGAGCCACATTCTTTGGGAGCCTGGCAGGGGTCCTTCCTTGCCTGGGCTGCTGGTGGCTTCAGGATGCGAATTCCAGTCTCTGGCCCTCCTCCCTCTCCACCTCGCAGGACCCCTTACTTCTCTGTCTTTTGAAAGGACACTTATCGCTGAATGCAGGGTCCACCTAGATAATCCAGGGTAATCTCAATTTAAGGTGCAGAGTTACACCACAGAGACCCTTTCTCCAAGCGCCACTGTCTTTCACGATCGGGCATGGGTCTGCTTTGGATAAATAACCCTCTGAGAGCCACAGGAGCCCTCAGATACCAAAATCTGAGATACAGCTCCTATAAAGAGCTGTAGTACTTCATATGGCCCCTACACCCTGCCTCCTGCATGCTTTAAAACATCTCTGATTTCTTCTGACCTCTATTGTAGTGTAAATATTTGTCATAGTCTACTGTTTAATAATGACAAAGAATAAAAGCCTATGTAAGTTTGGTTCAGCACAGGCCCAAACATATATATCAGTTTGTGTTTGTTGAAGCAGGATTTGTATGTACAGCTTGCTAACCATATGGTCATGTTCATGAGTTTCATAGGGCATGAACCAAACTGTGGTGACTGCCATTCAGATGCTGGTATGAGCTGGTTGGTTACCTGGCTAGCACCAGGCCAGGCACATAGCCATGAGCTGATGGCACAGACCACACCTGTAGAAGATTGGTCACCCTCTCCTCACAGGTCTCTGACCTGTTGGGCTGCATTTCCCAACTTGATCCAACTTGTTGTGGCTTTGACATGTGCCACGGTTTTGCTCTGCCTTAAACGAGCTTTATAGCAGCTGCAGCAAAGCCTGCATTTCGTCCATTCAAAGCAGGTTCAGACTGGCTCCTGGTGGAAGGCCCCTGAGCAAGCCCACCTGGGAAGAGGAGGCTGTGGCTTTCAGAGGACTCTTGCTGTGTCTGTGTCTTGCCGGACCTCAAGCCAAAGCCAGATTGGCCTCAGCCATGATGTGAGCATCGGATTTCAAAGTCAAGGTAGTTTTCTTCTGGAAGGGGATGAGGCCACTTTCACCAAGTAAAGTCAGTTCCGGTATGAGCTGGGTTGGGTGTGCACGAGGTCCAGAGGTACAGATATCCGGTTGGAGGAAGAATAGAAAAAAGAATGGATTGGGCCAGAGGATGAGTGTAAGAAAGTTGAGGAAGTCCAAATGGGCTGAGGGAACTGAAAGGGCTGAGGAGGCCCAGGGAAGCAGAAGGATGAGGGACCAGAGGAGGCTGTGGGAAATAGAGGCTGCAAAGGCTAAGGAAGCCTGAGAAGACCAAGAGAAACCAGTACCCCTGAGAAGGCTGAGGAAGCCAAGTGTAATGGAGGGGCTGAGGAAGGATGAGGACTCCAAGGGCGGCTGAAGGACTAGGGAGAGTGGGGGAGACTGATGGGGGCAGAAGGAGGCTGTGGGGAGGGGAGGAAGGCTAGGAGGCTGAAGAGGCTATGAACAAAAATTCCTGAGAGGAATCTGCTGACTTAGATGCTTAGAGTCTCAGTACTGTGGGGCGGTTGGACGGGTGTCTGTGCAGAGGCTAATTACCTCTCTTGGACTGAGTCCAGCCCTCCAGAACAGCCACTCCCTGTCCTGGTGTAAAAACTAACACAGATTTAAAAAACTTCAGAATCTGATAACTTAGTAGGCAACTAGCTTCTACCAATGCAAAAGCTAAGGATGCCAACAGATGCATCTTGAGCCTACAGCAAAGCCTCCCAGTCTTGCTGTGTCTATGTCGCTGGTGCCCCAAGGTGTTTTAAACTCGCCTTGATTAGAGCTTTCTGTAAAACAACTGTGCAGCTGCTTCCACATTGGAACATGGAATTTGAGGAAACCTAGATCTTTGCTCCCAGGCCAAGGTCACTCAAAATGGCTCTAGAGTAAGCGATGTCTTATTCCCTTTAAGATGGGAGCTGCGGTTTTCGCGTAAACAAGTCTAAGGAGGCTGTTCCGTTTTGTATCCAGGCTGCTGGAGCTGAATCTGCCCTGTGATAAGCAGTTTTCCCTAGCGTCGTCCACTCTGAACAAAGCAGGAAAGTCAGAGGCCAGTACTGTGCCAGCTTCTGGGGTTCCTATCCCCTTGGGGCCAGCTTTGACTGGTCATAGCTCTATTTTAAAGGAAACTATGGGCTGGGAAGGTGAGCCATCAGATAAGCATGCTTAGTGCCTGACTTTGAGCTCCTGGGCCTACTGTGGGACGGAAAAAGAACCGACTCCTGCAAGGTGTCCTCCAATGGCCACACATGCATGCATGTGCACATAGACAAAAAAAGAAGTCATCAAAAAAGGAACAATATGCTCAGCTGGTTGTAGAAAGACCCTGAAGTCAAGAAGAAAGGGATGGTTTAAGACTCTTTCTGTTTTCCTATTGGCCCAGAATGACTTTGGGCACGCCCTTCGTGGTGAGTAATGTTCTTGTGTTTTCTTGATCTTACTGGGGACCAAACTCCAGGCCTCACATATGCTGACAGGTGTCTGCACCACCATACACCTTCACTAAGTCACCCAGGCTGATCTTGAACTCATTCTGCAGTCAAGCCCGGCCTTGAACTGTCCATCTTCCTTCCTCAGTCTCCTGAGTATCTGGGTGACCTTTGTGACCCCAGAATATTCCTCCATTTTTGTTTTGTTGTTTGTTTGATTGGTTTGGGTGGGAAATTGATCAAGATCTTAAGGAATGCTTTTTTTTCTAAAAAAAAATATTGCTATTTTATTTAGGTGTTTCTGTGTGGGTGTCCACAGAGTCCAGAAAAGACTGGATCTCTTGGAGTTGAAGTCACAGGTGATTGTGAGTCACTCAGCTTGAGTACTGGGAGCTGCATGGGTCCTCTGGAAGAGCAGCCAGTGTTCTTACCTTCTGAGCCATGTCACTTTTGATGGATGAATTTGGGAAATAATAAATGAACTTGTGTTCTAGTCAAGCTTTTAACTCACCCCATTTTGGGGAGAATGGAAGTCTGAAATGGAATTCAATCTCAAATAAGCAACAAACTCTCCAAACACATGGGTTTGTGAAAGAGCCAGAGGAAGCAGGTCAGCAGACAGAAGAGTCCCTGCCCTGCTGGCACCGGGCAAGAGCAAACTCACATATCTGCCCTCCTTTCCTGGGTGCCTGCCCCAGAACAATGTCCTCATCTTAGATATCAGAGGGATGGAGAAGGGGCTGCCTTTATCTCTGCCCTGTGTCCCAGAGTACCAGGTCCTTACATCCCCCCTTTCTGCCAGGACGGTTCCAGAGAGCTGGCCTCAGCTAGGTGTGTTCTTAATTGGCTTTCTTAATCGAGTCAAGAGAAAGGTTTTACACTGATGCATGAAACGGTTCGCCCTTATCCCTTCAACTTTAGCCTCCCATATTGCTGACACTACTCTCTCCTTGCTACAAGCAGATGCTGTACCTGTTGTGCCTTGGACACGAGGTCTCACTCAGCAGGATCCAGAGACAAGGGAAGGATCCGGTGTTTTCATCTGTGTTCCAGGCCAGAGCAGAAATCACTATTCAAAGATGCTGTCAATTCACAAGGGCAAAGCCTGGCTTGGCTTTGATCTCTGAAGGTTTCCTCTGAGACATGAGGGGCCAGTGCTCACATGCACAGGGTACCCCCACATACAGCTGGTGGACAAAGGAGGGAATTTATGGAGGCCACACCCCAGGAAGTAGCTGACCCAGGCTTTGAGATGAAATCTACTCCCCAACAGGTGTCAAAGCTGCTGTTTTATCCTCTCCACTGTTTATTTACTGACTCAAACACTCCAAAAAGGAAATTCCAGGCCAAGAATTGATCCAAAGTCATTGGAAATGAGTGCACAGAGGCCCACAGCATTCTGTGGCTTGGCGCATAAAAGACAAGGCTCAAAGCCCTGACTGCTCTTGCATAGTGATCTCAGAAGAAATTATTTTCTTTTCCTTCATCTAGAATGGGAGTTGTGTGAACTGTTGTACAATGGGTTTGCTGCTGCAAACATAGAGCATCCTAACTCTTCAATCCAACTCCATGCCAAGTGGGGGGGGTGGGGAGGCATAGAAAGAAGAGGTGGAAAGAAAGATGGTTCTAGGTTAACAAAACAAATAGCATAAGTAAAGGAGCAGAACAAACTCCATTTTAGACAGGCCCTAACTATGGGGGTGAATGCAGCACAGTAAAGTCATAAACATTCCCAAGAGACTGGGCCAGCTCTGGTCAAAGTGACCCACCATGGTGTCCAAACAACATCTCCCTGCTTCAAACATCCTTGTAGGCATCTGATTTACCACCATTTTGAAATTCTTGTCTGCTGACAGTCATTGTTTTGAAATTCCCTTATACCCCAACCAGTGAATTCAAAAGTTGGACACTTTCACCCAATCCCAAAACACCAAGGCTCGTGCCACCCTGCTTGTAGTTTTCCCTTTAAAACCCCCTACCCTGGAACCTCAGAGCCGTTCTCCCCCACATGCTATGTCGGAGTGATGGACTGCAGTCCGAGTTAGCTAACTTGTCATCAACAAACCCTAGTGTGTTTGCATCAGATACCAGTTCTGTGGTGGTCTTGTTTGGGGGTCCTGTGATGTGGGCACAATAATAAGGATGTAACTTCCTTTGTTAGAGGAGAAACAATTTTAAATTTCAGAGAGAAGAATAAATATTCAAGAAGTTCCAAGAAAAATTGTGGAAAAGGCAGTGGTGGTGGCACACACCTTTAATCCCAGCCCTGGGGAGGCAGAGGCAGGCAGATTTTTATGAGTTGGGCTAACTTGTTTACAGAACTAATTCCAGGCTACTAGGGCTATAAAGAGAAACCCTGCCTCAAAACAAACAAACAAACAAACAAACAAACAAAACTGTGGAGAAGCCATAATGAGGAGGACTTTGCCTGAGCAAATGCTTAATCTAAGATTTCAAAGTGCTACATTCAAAATAAACCTGCCTTAGGAGCCAAAACTAAAGGACTTCACAGGCCTAGAAGACAATTTCCAAATAAGCTGGCACACATCTGAGAGGCATGCCGCTGGGGCTCAGGGGAAGGGTGACAGTGAACTCGTTATTGAATATTACTCTTCTCCTAGACTGAACAAAGTTTGAGCCTTCCTATACAGCATGCACAATACACTGATAATTTCCAGATGGATTAAAGATGTAATGGAATCCCCAATGCTTAAAAAAATCAAATCAAATGCAGAAGAATGAAAGGCCCTCTATTAGTTTCTTTTCTCATCACTGTTACAACTTCAGGGAAGAAGGTTTGATTTGGCTCATGGTTTCCAGGAACAGAGTCCATAATGGTTGGAGGACACTGTTTTCTGGCAGTTCTGTCCATGGCAGGAAGAGCTTGTGCTGCAGCTTGCTCACATCTGGGCGGATCAGGGTGGGACCAGAAGCAGGGCTGAGATGTCACCCTCAACACCCATCCTAGTTGAAGGACTAAGGACCTAAAAGCCTCAGGTGGGTGGAGAAACTGAAGAGCTGACTGGTAACCCCTGTGGGCTGTAGACTCCAGGAAGCTTCTCAGAGGAAGGTCAACACACCATAGGAAGGTCGACCTGCACTGGTATCCACCACACTGAGGAGACTGCAGGGAACAGACCTGCAGGTGGAATCTTCCATTTTCAAAGTCATCTTTTCTGCCCTGTAAAACCCTATGTTTCCTGTGCTGTGTTCACAGTATCCACTCCTGCGGAGGGACTAGTGTCCTTCAGAGGTTCTGGTTGAAGACCATTCTGCTTCTGGAGAGGTCTGTCTCCTTCCTTTTATCAATCTCAAGCTAACACAAGTGACCTACATCCACCAGCCAGATCCTACATCAGAAGGTTCCACACCTCCAGAAATAGCATGGCCAACAGGACACATAAGCACATGAGCCTGTGGGAGACGTCTCACATTCTAACCAGCACAGGCTTCCTTATGCAAGGTATAATCACACAGAAAAACACAGGAGAGTCTATTTCATCAATACTAAAATTATCTCTCCAAAAAAAAAAAAAAAAAAAAAAAAAAAAAAAACCTCTAGAGAACTTGCTGTAGTGGCTCATGCCTGTAATCCCAGCATTCTGGAGTCTGAGGCAGGAGGATTGCCACAAAATTGAGGCCATCTTTTTTGAGATCCTACCTGCAAAGAATGATTCCATAAACAGAGTGAACAGCCACCCTGCAGTACTTCTGTTAAGTAAGGCTGCACCTGGATAAGGTCTTGAGACGGAGGAACGGCTCAGGCGGTAACTAACATGCTTGCTGCACAAGCATGACGGACCAGAGCAACCACATGAAAGGCCGGGCGTGGCTGTGCACACTGGAACATCAGCATTCTGGGGTCACAGACAGGAGGATTGCTAGAGTGTGCTAGCTGCCAGCCTAACTCCATGCATGGGAGAGCGGAGCAGGACCCCTGGCGCTCTGCTCCTGCCCCCGTACATATGTGCTCAAGCCTGGACACTGGTGTGGCAGGCCTTTCCTGGGGAGACACAGCTCATACCCCATAAAGGGAATCTATGGCAGAACTGTACAATGGTGGAGCCAAATGCTAATGCGGTGAAGTGATGAGTTGTCTTGGGGTTACCACAGAGGTATGGTGAGGGACTACTGCAGGCCCCACAAAGGCAGCTGCATCGCTGGAGAGCTCACCCCAACACCAAGGACACTGCACAAAAGTTGCAACCCTGGAGCTAGCTCTCTGCACAATTTGCAGATCCAAGAATGAGCTCACAGCCTCTTGGCTGGAGAGTCTCCCCACCACCACCACCTGCATCTGTTTGCTCCTTCTATAAAGCTGGGGAGAAACCCAAAGAACAGAAATTCAAGGTCACCCCCAGACACCTAGCAAGTATGAGACTAGCTTGGGCTCTTTGAGACTTTGTCTCAATAATAAGAAAAGAAAAAAAAGAAAGAAAGAAAAGAAAAGTATAAATATAAGCACATATTCAAATGTGTATACATGGAGTTTATAACCATTATTCAAGTGTATATATTATACATGTTACTACTAATTGTTTCTTGTATTGTTAACAAGGTAGGAATTAATTTTCCACAGACATTAAAGGGGGAAAGACCTACAGGAAAACCACAAGCTGACCATGTAGCCACAAGAACAAAGGGTCCAAAAGAACTACTGATGACTCCAGCTCAGGCCAGTGGCCAATAGCTCAGCCAGGACCAGTGGCCAATAGCTCAGCCAGGGCCAGTGGCCAATAGATCAGCCAGGGCCAGTGGCCAATAGACCATCCAGGGCCAGTGGCCAATAGCTCAGCCAGGGCCAGTGGCCAATAGATCAGCCAGGGCCAGTGGCCAATAGATCAGCCAGGGCCAGTGGCTAATGGAGTGAATCAGAGATGAGCAGAGTGGGGCTTAAACCCACCACCACCTGATGCGGGACAATTGCCCATATTCTGTCAATTATGTTTTAAATAAACACTGGTTGGCCAGTAGCCAGGCAGGAAGTATAGGTGGGACAACCAGACAGGAAGTAGAGGTGGGTCAATGAGAACAGGAGAATTCTGGGAAGAGGGAAGCTCCCTCTGCAGTCCTGTCCAGACACAGAAGAAGCAGGATGTGACTACGCCGCTGAAAAAGGTACTGAGCCATGTGGCTAACATATACTAGAATAATGGGCTAATGTAAGTTATAAGAGTTAATAAGAAGTCTGAGCTAATTGGCCAATCAGTTTATGATTAATGTAGACCTCTGCGTGATTTCTTTGGGAACCAGGCAAGACAGAAACCTACCACCACCCTTATCCAGGTGGGCAGCACGCAGCACCTGGGCTCCCTCCTCTGATGGGACAGAAGGGCATGTAGAGAACATGCGTGGGCCCTGTTG
Organism: Ondatra zibethicus; assembly: GCA_004026605.1. Taxonomy (NCBI): domain Eukaryota; kingdom Metazoa; phylum Chordata; class Mammalia; order Rodentia; family Cricetidae; genus Ondatra; species Ondatra zibethicus. The sequence goes on along the minus strand of PVIU01010385.1, from coordinate 9,901 downwards.
TTCAGCTCACAGTCGGCCCAGATAGTCAATCAGTCTTTAAAATGCTGCCTCAGGTTATGTCCAGTTTCTGCCTTAAGTCCCATAAAAAGCCCCTAAAATTCCAGCTGCACTTTGGCTCCCTCTCTCAAGTCCCTCCCACTCCTGGGAGTTTCTCTCACTTTCCCATAATTTCTAATTTTTCCTTAATAAAACCTGCTTTTGCTTCACTTTCTCCTCCTTTGTCCACATCCTTAATCCTTACTGACACTGAGGTAAAGAATGCGAGGGCCACTCTCTCGTTTGAGTTTTGGTGGCCATTGAGAGTCTAGCACCTTAGCTCCTGGGTCCAGTCCAGCTGGGTCAACAGTCGTCCCCTCACCCTTAAAGCCCTGCAGCACTAGGCCAGACCCCAGCCCTCCATGTGCCAGGCGAGCAGCCTACCACAGAATTCAGCCCTCTTTTTACTTCTTATTTAGACACTGGGTCTCTTGGGGTTGCCCAGGTTGGCCAGGAACACACTCATAGCTCAGGCATGCCTTAAACTTGTGACTCTCCTGTCTCAGTCTCCTAAGCAGGTAAGATTGACTCCCCCAGAAACAGCTGTATGGAAATTTTACATATACAATGAATGTATACATGTACGTATGAATGTATACAAAACTGACAGTAAATGCATATGAGATAGAAAATACAAGATATCTTTTCTCTGCTTTCACACACAACATTTTTGAAAAATCTTCTTGACACCAAAATATACACACACCTCCCTGAATACCAACTAACAGGGTCTTCTGTAGTTTAATTTTAATACTTTCTGCGTAGCCGTATCTCACAAGCTACCATAGAAATCTGACTGCAGAAAGCGACTGCCCCGCCTCCGGCCAGAGTTACAAAGAAGTCATCCCCAGCTTCTCTCAAAATTTCTTGACAAAAATTAGAGTCTCCCACAATCTCCTTCTTGAGTTTAATTAGTTAGCTAGATTGACTCACCAAATCAGGGAGACACATGCACTAGGTAATTAGGAGGAGTACTGATATTGGATACAGTGAGCAACTAGGTGAAGAGCCACATAGGGTGTCTTAGTGTCTTTTCTATTGCTGTGGTAAGACAACTCATGAAGGGCAGTATTTAATTTGGGGTTCAGAGGGCTACAGACCATGATATCAGAGCAAAGGCTGGCAGCAGGAAAACCTCAGAGCTTACAACTTGATCTGCAAGAAGGAAGCAGAGGGTGGAGGTTGAGTCTTTTGAAACCTTGAAGCCCACCCCCAGTGGCACACCTCCTCCAACAAGCCTCACCTCCTAATCCTTCCCAAACAATTCAAATCATCACATAGGGCAAGGTCCCACGGGATCCTGAGCACGAGACCTCTATCCCCATGTGGTCAGGGTGTGCTGCCCTTCTGTAATGAGAGCATTTTCCCCCTAAGGCTCTCTGGAGGTTTTGTGGCAGCTCCATCAGATAGGTTTGAAGTGCGAGGGTGGAGAATAGCGTGGAGGGTCTCAGGCCTTTAGTCATGGTGTTTGTGGTGCTAGTATGAATGAGAATGGTCCCATAGGCTCATGTGTTTGAATACTTGGTCCCCAGGAAGTGGAACTATTTGGGAAGGATTAGGAAATATGGCCTTGTTAGAGGAAGTGTGTTACTGGGGTGGACTTAGATGTTTCAAAAGTCCGCACCAGGCCCAGTTTCTCTCTCTCTCTCTCTCTCTCTCTCTCTCTCTCTCTCTCTCTCTCTCTCTCTCTGTCATCTGTCTGCCTGCAACTTTCAGATCAGATATGAGCCCTCAGCTACTTCTCCAGTGCTAGGCCTGCCTGCTGCCAAGCTTCCTGCCATGATGGTAATGGACTTCCTCTCTGAAACTGCAAGCAAGGCCCCAGTGAGGTGCTTTGCTTTATAAGTTGCTCAGTCAAAGTGTCTCTTCACAGCAATAGAACAGTAACTAAGACAATATTACTGTCACAGCCCCACACAGGAGTCCACAAAAGATCACCTTATCAGAACAAAGATGGCTTTAACACGGTCTGAACTCTGTGCCTGGAACTGGGTCAGAGACCTAATATCAGAACCAAAGATTCTCCTTCTTCTATTGCTTGAGAACTTATAAGAATTTTAGAAAATCTCTGCCAGACACACACACACACACATACACATATTACTCATATGGATCACAGTAACGCAGTGACAAAATCCACACATTTTCCAAGTGCACATAGATTATTTACTCAAATACCATATGTTGGGCTATTTAAAGAAACTTCAAAAAATGTAAAATATTAGAAGCATTCAGAGCCTATCTCCTCCCAGCTGTGAGTCAAGCTAGTCATCAATGATAAATAGACTATCAACTGCTTAGCAGTTAGGCTGTAGTGACAGCCTAGTAATATGGCTTGATAAGGTTGTCTCCCTTTGCTTTCTGTTGCTGCAATAAATGCCCCAACCAAAAAGAACTTAGGGGAAGGGAAGGTTTCAGCTTACACTTCCGGGTCACAGTCTCCCACTGGGGGAGATTGGGGGAGGAACTCAAGTAGGAGCTGAGGCAGAAGCCATGGCTCAACTGCCCACTGGCCACTCTATTCATCCTCAGTTGGCTTCTTACACAGCCCAAACCTGCCTGCCTGGGGATGGTTCTGCCCACGATGGCATCGCCAGTCGAAGCAGTCTTTCACAGCCACAGCACAGAGATCCTAAGACAGCCTGGTTCTGAGGCTTCCAGTTTCTTGAACTGAGCCGCTTGTCAGTTCTCTGCCCTTCCACTGTTGAACCAAAAGTGGCCCCTGTTTGACTCCCCAGCCTCCAATTGTGAAGCCAACACAATAAGTTCAGGCTGTCTCGAGGTAAACCTTCCACACCAGAGCAGTCAGAGCACCACCCCACTGCTAGGGGGAGAATCAGTCTAAACTACTTTGGAAAACTTCTTGTCTACAAGAGCTGAGCACAAATTTAACCTAGTCACTAGTGACCTAGTGAGACCTCTTCAAGGCATGGGCATTTGTTTCCCAAGAGACACATACAAAGCTGTTATTACTGGCTCAACTAATGGGGACAAAACCCTGGAGAGTGGCCATTGCTCATCAGCAGGGTGGGAGATAATTGTGATGGAGTCACATACTTTGGACATTACGGTGCAGCGAGACCCAACGAGCTCCTGCTGTGTGCGATAGTGTTGAAGTTCACAGTCCAATGCTCGTTTAGTCAGGAGCCAAGGGGGATGAGGGTGGCTTTTCTAGCCAAATGCAGCAAGCATATGTGATTGAATCTATAGAACATTTCCACTGTGTTTTAAGTTAAGTACTGAGATGGGGAGAGGAGCTGAATGGAAAGAAACAAAATTACCTCCATTGCAAACAAATTATTAGGCCTAAGAGAAGTGGGCAGGCTGCTACAGGCAAGGTTAGCAAACAAAGAAAAAAACGCAGGTCTATAACAAAGCATCCCAGAGCAAGAAAAGAAAATTGTGACATTCCATTTAAATATAGAAATAAAAATAAATAAATCTAACAAAAGATGATGGGAGATTTTGGTGTAGCAAAGAGTAAAGTTTTACTGCAAGGCATTAAAGTCCTCAGTAATTAAGAGATAGCTGTGCCCTTAGATGGGAACTCTGAACTCTTAACTCTGTCTATTTCTCTCAAAGCCATTTATAAATTTAATTTAATTCCAACCAAAGTCTCCAAAAAGTTTTTAATTGAATTTGACAGTTGGATTCTAAATTTTGATTTTTGGAATCTCCAGCCCGTAGCCCCATTCCAGACCCCGCCCTTAGCCCCTGAGCAGCATCTCCCCTAGAGTTGCCCTCTCCAAACCCCACTTTCAGTGGACCAAGCAATTTCCCCTCCCTTGAAACTTCCCTCTTCAAACTCCGCCCATGAGAAAGCCCTCCAAAAACCAGCCCCTCCTTGGGGCTGCTCAAGACCATGCCTATAGGCTACTTAAGACCTGGTAGCTATATTTGCCATGTGATACCTCTCCTACCCTCCTGAATGTCACCCAGGAGTGCTATGCTCAGATTAAACCTGGCTTTATTAATTTGGTTTGATTGGCTTATTACATCGGTGGTATTATTACTGGGGCTATTAACTGGGAATTCAAAACTTATCACTCAATATGGTCCATGTATATGGAAGTTAGTGGTTCTTGTCTCGGCTGATAGAAAGACTTAATTTAAAGTCAATGAAATCAAGATTTTTGTGCAGCTGAGCAAGGACAGATACATGGGTTAACAGAACAGAACAGAGTCCAAAGCCAGAGGAAAACCTTGCATCTTCAAATGAGTAAGAGTCTTCATTTTCTACCAGAGGAAACATTGCAAGCCAGTGTGGAAGGTTTCAGTGACCACTCCATGATGTGTTGACAACTGGTGTTCCTTGTAGAAAAATGTGATGTGTTCCCCACCCCCAGTCAAACAAAGAATTGTAGCATGAATTCTAATTGGTCTTAATAATAAAAACACCAAGTCAGATATCAGCTTAAATACTGAAAGATCAGAGAAGTAAAGGACTCAGCCACTAGAGAGAATTTTTACCTCTACAGAATCCTCAGACCAAAGGGGGCATCTCCACGCATCCTCAGACTGAATGGGCTGAGCTCCTGTCTCCTCCCGGCTTATATTCCTCTCTCTGCACAACCATATCCCTTCCTGTCTCCACTTCCCTAGTGCTGGAATTAAAGGTGTGAGTCGCTACTGCCTGGCTCTGATTCTCTTTTAGATGGATCAATCTAGTGTAGCCCAGGGAGGCCTTGAACTTACAGAGATTCTTCTGCCTCCCTAGTGCTGGGTTTAAAGGTGTGCGCCACCACTGCCTGACCTCTATGGCTAACTAGTGGCTGCTCCACACTCTGATCTTCAGGTAAGCTTTATTTGTTACAGCACAAACAAAATTTCACCACACAGAATCAGTGTCCTGAGTGAGCTATTGGCCTAAGTGGGAAATAAAACCTTTTAAACTTTTTGAGTGAGCTGGCATGGTGACTCATGGTGGCTCAATCTCAGCATTCCAGAGGCTAAAGCAGGAGGATTATCACCAATTCAAGGTCAGCCTGGGCTACATTGTGACTTCCAAGCCATGGTTGAAGAGATGATGCTTATGGAAAGCAAATTGCCAGAGCAGAGGAGCTCAATGCCATGCTGGGACGAGGCCATGGGGATAACATGGTGAGATGCCAGGAATTAGAGTCAGATGGTGGTGTGGCATTTGGGCACAGAGTCACCACTTGTTGCTTCTTGAGATGCCCACAGATCACTTTAAAGGTACTATGTGCCCTGGTTGACACAGGAAGGAGAATGTTCTGATACGCAACTGCCTGTCTGTCTGTAGAAGGAAATTATCCACTTGCCATATCAGGCCACTGGGTAGCAGCCCCCTGCTCAGCTCCAGGGACCTCTTCTGCTGGATGACTCTTTCTGTGTCACCTCAGTGTTGGCATGAACCTCCTTCTCTTCTGGAGAATATTTTGGATCCTTTGTCTCCATGTAGGACCTTGGCATGTACAATCTCAGCCCTGGGGACTTGGCACAGCTCACTGCTCAGAAACACTGAGGGTTCAAGTAGAACTGCCCTCTTCAACCCCGGGGTCTTTCCTCCTGTCCCCTGGTCATCCATCTCACCACAGACTCCAGTGACCTCCTGATTTTGCCCTTGGTCCTTGCAGTTAGACAGAAACAGGGCCAGGATGAGAGGACCACTTGGAGAGCCAGAACCATTGGGTGAGTGCCTGGACCATTTCTCTGCTTCCCTCTCCTGGAGACTCTGCTCTGAAATCTGGGAGGGATTCAATGATGGCCAGGTCAGCCCTTGCTCTGGAGGAGTTCTCTGGAGTGTGCTTGTCCTGATGTCCGCTCTTATCCTCTCCAGCTACCTTTCTGTGAGTACCGAATCCACCTGCTGTGGTTTTGAGCAGACCAACCTCACCTCCACTTCCTTCAGCCCTACGAGTGGCTCTTTTCACCTAAGATGAGCCAATCAGGTGCTTTCTGAAGCTGTATACAAGTCTGTTGTCAAAGAGTTCGGTGTGGGCCTCAAAAGATGGGAGGAAAGGTAGGGAAAGGAAAGAACCTTCAGTCCCAATGAATCCTTGGACTTAACAGGCCCTCAGACTAATTCTTCCTGGGTCTCTCTTGGCTGGGTGACTAAGCTAACATTTCCTGGTTTGATTAAACTCTATTGGAATGGCTTTCTGTCCCTTGTCTCTTAAAGCAAAATGGAACTCATTTCCCACAAAGTAGCATGAGTCCTGGACAGCTACTGGGCTTGGAGGGGCAGCTTCCTCCTGTGCCTATGGCAGTGGATAGAGCTCCTCTCCAGCCTCAGAAAGACCTGCAGGCAGTTCTCCTGTAGACTCAGTGACAAAAGAGGTCCCACTGCTTTGTCTGAACCTCTGACTGTCTCCTTCTCATTCAAATGCCAAGTTCCTGGTTTGCCCTAGGCACCCTGTGGTCATGTCTGTTAGACACTTCTTGATTGAGGATTGATGTAGAAGGAGGCAGCCCACTAAGGCAGCACCATCCCCAGGCAGGTGGGAAAATGCTACCATTGCCCACCTCCTCCTGACTATCTCTAGCTGCTGGTATCTAAGATGCCAAAGGATGCTAGTGACAGGGGCTGAGGGCCTCCAAGAAATTAGACACAGCAGTGCTCACTCCTGCTGCCCAGGCAAGAGGCTTTGCATGGCATTTACACCCAGTGCCCCTTCCCTACCACTATGGTGTCCACTTACCCCCATTGAGGCAGAATAAAAGGACAGGAAGTTATGGGGACATGGAAAGAAAAGGAAGGTCCTCTCTCCTTTGTCTGGGTGGCCTCTCCTGTTGAGTGTCAATCAAGAACTTCAGAACGCCCTGACGTTCATTTCTGAGGCAGTCAGTCAGGGTCTGACTTTGCCTGGTTGGAGGTTCCCAAAGGATCAGGGAGTTCCTCGTGCTGTGGACAACCACGGGATAAGGACCTCCACACTGCCGTTGTAGATGCCATCTGGTGTCTGCCATGGCCAGATGTCAGGGCTGTCAGGGACTGGAGGTGAGAGCTACAGCCCCAGACCTCTTACAGCCATTAGCAGCCCACACCATAAACAGATGAAGCCCGGCTTACGCCCCTGTGGGGTCTTTGCCAGTATCTGAGACACAGGAAATGCTATCCCTCTTTAACAGGCTTTTCTAAGGGCCAGTGAGTTAGTTCCATGTGTGAAGGGGCTTCTCGGCAAGCCTGACAACCGGGTTCAATCCACAGGACCCAGCTACTGAAAGCTGTCCTCTGATTTCTACACGTATGCTTCAACACATATGCACATCCTCCCAAATAAATAAATAACCCTTAAGGGGAAAGAAAGAAAAATGAAGCTTGCCCAGAACATTTCTGACTCCCTGCCTGGACTTTCTCTATTGTGTGCCCAGGGACATAGAGCACAGAAAGTGAAGGGGATTCAAGCCATACGGCTGTGCTCCAATCTACCCATCTTGCTCTGTCTTAGCTAGTGATTGCCATGTTGTCTTCTTTATCTTCTTTCCTCAGGAAGACACAGAATAGCAGGGTGTGGTGGTGCACTCAGGAGGCTGAGGCAGGAGGACTGAGAGTTCAAGACCAACCCGGGCTTCATAGTGAGGCCCAGGAGAGTAAGGAAGAGATCAGGTATGGCGTACCTGGCTCAGCCTAGCTGGCCTCATAGAAGGACAAAGACAAGGATGATAAGACATGCTTCTACCCCTTGGAGTGTCTGCCACCTGGCCGGCTGAGGCACAGAGCCTCTAAACCAGCATTCTTTGCCACTAGTGTTCTGCCTGCTGGGAAAGGATGAGACAGGCCGACTGCCGTGGAGGCCTTGGGGGCCACAGATATAAGGGGCACACGTGCAGACAAAGTATGGGTGAAGGGCGCAGCCTCCGCCATGCCTGATCTGCCAGTGACTCCTGATGTTCCCTTGCTCTCAGACAGGTCCCTGGAGTGGTCTCTGTGTGTGTGAAGAAAGAGAGCCCTGCATTTCTAAGTCTGTATTAGGCCCCTGAGAACACAGGTTCCCAGCATGGACTCTCAGCCTTTCCTGGGACACAGTGCTGCTGCTGTGGCCACTGCTCAATAGAGAAGCTAGGCCAGGAGACCGTGGGGTGGGGTAGGCCAGAGAAATGAACAAGGCAAATGATAGGGAGAGATTTTGATGTTTGAACAGCCCCCAGGCTTTGGGAATGAAAACTGGGACCAACAGTGTTTATAGGCTGCTGCAAATGGGTCATTTATAGCTGGGGGTTCAGGCAGGAAATTGGGTTTTCATGGTCCACTAAACATCAATAACAATGAAACTCAGTTGGAGATCGCATGGCAGTCATGGATGCAAAGCACTAAACAAACATGAAGAAAGCCGCCTATTCCGAAGCCCTCCCGGAGAAGTCCAAGCTCCGCCAAGCCTTCCTGTGGCAGGGAGGAGAGGCCCCTCAGCTCAGTTTACTTCCCTTAGTTTTGTTTTCCAAAGAAACAAAGGCTTAGTGGCAGTTTTTCTCAGAAAGAGAGAAAGAGAGAGAGGGAGGAAGAAGAGAGGCTACCTTCTGTTTGGATGGAAGCTCCACCCCAAGCCCCCTCCCCCAGAGTTGCCTCAGTCCAGACTCCACCTCCAAGAAAGCTGGCCAAATGACTACCCCTCCCCAGAGATGCTCAAGACCACTCCCACAGGGTATTTAAACAGACCCCCAAAGAATAAACACATGATATTTTGGTCTTCTAGAAAATCCGGGAGCGTGGTATCCATTAAACCTGGGCTTTTTCTAATTCTGTTTGATTTGGTCTGATTTAGATTATTGCATCGGCAGAGAGGCTTATCCGGGTGCTGAAACTTTTCACCTTCGATCAAGTTAAACAAAAGTTGGACCACCACCATGTTAACTGTGTGAGTGTAAGGGTTACAGCAGGTTGCGGTTTCCTGGGCAATGGCCTTCATTGACTCATTTGAACAGTCCTTGAAGCAGGCAGAAATCATCACCCCCTTCATTCACAGGAGAGAAAAGGGACCTTCACAGGGAGAGGGCACTTGCTGAAGGTCAGTGCACATCTGGTGGGTTCCATTTGTTGGGGCTGCAGTAGCTGCTGAAGTGGATTGTCCTGCCTGACATTTCAGAGCCTTCTAAGAAAAAGCCTGTCTTTGTCCTTGATCATGAGATTAGCTCACCAATTAGTAAGTTATTATGTATTACTCCGGGCTCTTAGAAAGACACAGACAACAGGGTAGATGATAGATAGCTGGATAGATAGATGGATGATAGATGATAGATAGATAGATAGATAGATAGATAGATAGATAGATAGATAGATAGATGATAGATAGATAGATGATAGATAGATAGATAGATAGATAGATAGATGATAGATAGATAGATAGATAGATGATAGATAGATAGATAGATAGATAGATGATAGATAGATGATAGATAGATAGATAGATAGATAGATGATAGATAGATGATAGATAGATAGATAGATAGATAGATAGATAGATAGATAGATAGATAGATGATAGATAGATAGATAGATAGATAGATGGATGATAGATAGATAGATAGATAGATAGATGGATGGATGGATGATAGATAGATAGATAGATAGATAGATGATAGATGATAGATAGATAAATGATAGATAGATAGATAGATAGATAGATAGATAGATAGATAGATAGATGATAGATAGATAGATGGATGATAGATGATAGATAGATAGATGATAGATGATAGATAGATAGATGATAGATAGATAGATAGATAGATGGATGATAGATAGATAGATAGATAGATAGATAGATAGATAGATAGATGATAGATAGATAGATGATAGATAGATAGATAGATGATAGATAGATAGATAGATGATAGATAGATAGATGATAGATAGATAGATGATAGATAGATGATAGATAGATAGATAGATGATAGATAGATAGAT
>PVIU01010384.1:0-70571 GCA_004026605.1 Ondatra zibethicus | reverse complement strand
ACACACACACACCACACACACACACACAACCCACAGAACCAACTAACCTGGATTCATAGGGGCTCACAGAGACTGAAGCAACAACCAGGGAGCCTGCACGGAACTAACCTAGGCCCTCTGCATTTATGCTACAATTGCGTAACTTGGCCTTCCTGTGAGACTCCGGAAAGCGGAAGCGGGGGCTGGCTCTGACTGGGTTGCCTGTCTGGGGACCTGCTCCTCCTGCCGCATTGCCTTACCCAGTCTTTATAGAAAAGGAGGAGCCTAGTCTCACTGTAAGTTGACATACGCTGACTGGCTGACACTCAGGCCAGGCCTGCCTGTATCCGAAGAAAAACGGTGGAGGAGGTGTGGATGGGGCGGGGAGTGGGGACTACCAAGAGGGGAGGGAGAAGAAACTTTGCTTAGGATGTAGAAACAAAAATGAATCAATAAACAACCCCCCCAAAAAAATGCCGGAGGAAAGGTAATATTTTTAAATAATTTCTCACTGTTTACTTCAAACCTCCAATCTATTGAAGTCTTACCCAGAAGCTCCAGAGTGTCTCCATTATTTGTACTGTGGCCCCCCATCAAGGGTGCCTCGTATTACCCGTATGAAATACACAGGGAAGCAAGTGTGTCTGAAAGTAGAAGCAGAGGAAGGACTTTCTTCCCATGCTGCTCCCACATACCCGCCCGCTCTCAGAATTCTCTTCACGTGACCTTACCATGCAGAGTGGACTCTGCTTTCTAACCCACTGGTAGATAATTTTATTTAGAACGCAAAAAGTGACTGGCTTGCTGCCTTCAAGCAAATTACTGTGAAGTTTTGTCTCCTGTAAAACTAAAAACTCAGGCCTGGTTCTCAGCTGAGCTCTGTTCGGACGGCTTTCGTCTTTTTGTGTACTGAATCCCCACAGCACACCTACAAGATATTTTCCGTAGGATCCTTCATTTACAGCTGGGAAAACGGAAGCACAGAAAAGTTAAGTATCTTCCCCAAGTTAGAGAACTTGGGCATGTTCAGTCTAGGATTTGAGCCTGGGTGGGCTAGCTGTGCTGTTATAAGAATAATTATAGCAATCATAAAAACAACACTAACGGTGGCCAGTTATGGTTATATGTTTTAATCTCAGCACTCAAGGGGGAAGAAGCTGGTGGAGCTCTGTAAAGAACAGGCCAGCCTGGTCTACATAGTAAGAGCTAGACCAGCCAGGACTATATAGTGAGACCCTGTCTTGAACACACAAACAGCCACGACTGCCCAAGTACGGTACTGAGTGATAGCTTCACACGCCTCCAACACAACCCGTGAAGCCTACCGCAGCAGTTAATGAGACAGACCATCACGCCGTAGAGTGACGGTCCAAAGTCACATAAGTAGTGAACCTAGACTTCATGGCCAAGTGCCTCTGATGTTAAAGTCTTATCCTCTCTCCACTGGGCCACACTGCCTTCCCTGTCTTCTCTACAAGAAAGCCACAGAGCAAGAGGGGAGGGATTGCTTTCAGCTGAACAAATCCCCGTTGCTTTATGCATCCCACGGCTGAGAGCTAATAGCAAAGTCTCAGCTGCTAACAACCTAGCCTCCTACAGAACAGATGGAAACCCACTCACTAAGAAAGTGACCAGGCGGAAGCCGCATCAGCTCTGTGTCCTGGGATGGCTCCTTTGGCCTTAGCCTCTGAGAGGCCACAGTCCTCATGGCCCTTCCTCTTCTCCCTTTGTGGTGGGACGAAGCGCCTCGGGCTGCTGAACTGAGATGTTACTTGTGGGGCTGATAGTAAAACTTGGGTCCTTTTCTCTGCAATCACACCCCTTGTGATGGATTTCACAGCGTTCCACTCTCTGGCAATGCCTTTTGCAGAGATTTCCAAAGCTTGCTTGGGATTTTCCACTCCCAAATGTGTTGAGACCGTTATTAAAAAGGAACATTCGGTAAATAGAGTTTGGGGTTGTGTGCGTACTTTCAGTTTGAAGGGATTGGTGCCAAGACCGTTGTGACAGAAGGGGGTGGACTTTGTGAGTCACGGAGTCTGACTGTAGATTCTCACTCTGATGCCAGGGTGATGGAAGGATCTACTGGTTCTGTCACTCAAAATGTGGCAGAGAATGCAAAATCTTATGGCCCTGGAGGTTCCCAAGCTTCCCACCTCTATTAGAATATGGCTTAAAGGAATATTTACTGTTTCTTCTATCTGTCTGTCTGTCTGTCTATCTACCCACCCACCCACCTACCCACCTACCCATCTATCTATCTATCTATCTATCTATCTATCTATCTATCTATCTACCTACCTACCTATCTATCTATCTATCTATCTATCTATCTATCTATCTATCTATCTATCTTTCTATCTACCAACCCATCTATCTATCTATCATCTATCTATCTATCTATCTATCTATCTATCTATCTATCTATCTACCTACCTATCTATCTATCTATCTATCTATCTATCTTTCTATCTACCAACCCATCTATCTATCTATCATCTATCTATCTATCTATCTATCTATCTATCTTTCTTTCTTTCTATCTACCAACCCATCTATCTATCTATCATCTATCTATCTATCTATCTATCTATCTATCTATCTATCTACCCATCTATCTATCTATCTATCTATCTATCTATCTATCTATCTATCTATCTATCCACCTACCTACCTATCTATCTACCTACCTATCTACCCACCAACCCATCTATCTATCTATCTATCTATCTATCTATCTATCTATCTATCTATCTATCTACCTACCCATCTATCTATCTATCTATCTATCTATCTATCTATCTATCTATCTACCCATCTATCTATCTATCTATCTATCTATCTATCTATCTATCTATCTATCCACCTACCTACCTATCTACCTACCTATCTACCCACCAACCCATCTATCTATCTATCTATCTATCTATCTATCTATCTATCTATCTATCTATATCTTCAGCCCCCAGTCCCAAAGCTCCACCTTTGTCCCTTTCTCCAACCTCACTCGTCACCTTTTCCTTGGCCCTGCGACCCCTCTGTAGTCAGGGCTGCAGACATGGAGTCTGGAAGGGACATAAGCGTCCCTTGAGGTGTGATCTGAGAGCCTTGCGCGTTCCATCCACCCAGCCTGTCCTCCAGAACTCGGCAGCATGGCTACGAAGAGGTGAGAATAGATTCTTGGTCCCGGACGAGTCCGTTTTGCGTCGCTGAGACGAAACATTCGAGACACTCGGCTCAGCAAAAGACAAGCTTCACTGTGGCTCATGGTTTTCTGAGGTGTTAGGCCAGGGTACCGGGCCGTGAGCTTTGGACCTGTGATACCAGCACATCACAATGGGGATGCCACACGAGGGATGCTCAACTCATGGAGTCCAGGAAGCAAAGAGAGAAAGAGAGCTAGGGGATGGCCTACATCCCCAAGAATCCTTCCAGGAGACTTCCAGTGACCTAACTTCCTTTCACAGGTCCTCTTAATGGTTCTATCGCCTTCCCACAAGGTCAGGTCCTCAACACAGAGTTCTTTGGGCACAGGGGTGGGGGAGGGGCAAGGGGCATTTTTGATCTAAACTGTAGCAGAAAAAAACGGAGGAGCGGTTTCCAGGTTCTATCCCACCTCGGTTCCCTCTCCTGCTTTCCCTCTCCTCTTAACAAGATGGTCCTGAGACCCAAGAAGTAGTCCAGCCCCACCTTTATAACTCACACCAGTTAGGTCCCTTACGGTCTCTTTCTAAGGTAAAACCTTTCCACACCCATTACACAGGGCCATGCTGTCTTGGAGAAGTGTTACACGTGAGGAAGCTTGGTCCTACCACCAATAATAATGATAAAAATCCTTCAACTAGTTGTTTGGGTAGGTGGAGCGAAACGCTGTCTCCACCCATGGGAAGCATTTTAAATGCCCCTCCCTCTGTTTTGATTGGCACCCTCGAGACCTAGCCTAGAGCTTTCAGCTGCAGGTGGCCTTTCTCCCCATATTTGTGTTACGTATTTCAGCTGCGTGTGTCTCCTTATGAGTGTCTTTCCTCTCGAAAGGCAGTGAGCTGGGGGTGTCCTTCTGTTGTGCCTTTAAGTTACCTGCCCACTTGGGCGTGGCCTCTTATACTATTTATGCCCACTTGGGCGTGGCCTCTTATACTATTTATGCCGGTGTAAAGCAAGCGTCCGGTCTCTTTTCCGGCTGCAGGATTCGGTTGCTGTTCTCCATTCCAGCAGAGGATTGTGACTTGTGAGTCTACCCCTAAATAAATAACCCTCTATTATTCTCAATTCTGAGCTAGTGTGGGGTTTCTTTTAAGCATCCTTCTTCATTCTTTCTCCAACTTGAAAAGAGGAAGCTGCCAGAATCCAGCTCCAGTCTCACTCTCCCCAACCTGTCCTCCACACAGGGGTGGCTGGAAAAAAATGTGTAAAACAAAGCAGAATAATGTCATTCCTCCCACGAGACACTTCCTTGACTTCTCACTGCCCTTGGAGACAGTGTGGCATCATCTGTCACACTGTCTGGCTGTTTGAGGCCCCGGTACTCAGGCCTCCTTGTCTTCCTGTGAAACTCCATCTCTTCCTCTTGCCTGAAGGCCCCCACCAAGGAAACTTCTTCAGTGCAGGACATCGTTTTTTGACAGCTTGTCTGAAACGAGCCCTTTCCGAGGTGCCTTTCCTGACGTAGCCATAATACCCAGGGCTGTTTCCTCCCACTGTGCACAGTAGACAGGAACCCAGCCTCCTTGGATGTGTGTTGTTCTTTAATTCCAGAGATTTTTGCTAGAACGCTTGCTCCAGAAAGGCCAGACCCCATCCCTTCCGGCTGTGTACCTATATCTCAAGCTCCGTTGGAGGACAAAGTCTCCTGAACTTATTGACATGTCTCATTGACCTGTCATGAGTTCGACTCTTTTTTTTAAAAGCACAGGACCAGAACTTGTAGTGAAGTGGGTGTGTTTGTTACCTTTCGATTGAGATCAAGCCCCGTGACCAAGGCCACTTAGAGAAGAAAGGGTTCATTGGGACTTAACAGTTTCAGAGGGTGGGTCCATGACCATCATGGATGGGAGCCTGGCGTGGTGATGGGGCAGAAGCTGAGAGCTCATATTCTTATGTGCAAATACGAGGCAAAGAGAGGGCACTAACTGGGAAAAACACAGACTTTTCAAACTTCCCCAGGTGGCATATACCTCTTCCAACAAGTCCACACCTCCCAATTTTTCCCAAACAGTTCTACCAGCTGGGGGCCAGGTTCAAATACGAAGGCCATTCCTATTCAACAATCCTCAGCTGGGATCCATTTGCGATTGCGACCTCACCTCTCCTTTCTTCTCACGCATCTCCCCTCCTTCGCTTCCGTCTTCCTTGGCAGCCTGAGCCATGTCACTCCGCTGCCGAGGTACAAGCTAACGAACGGGTACTGCTTTATAAAGTGAGACATGTAAGCATCCCCTTTCTCCAGGCTAGTAAGGCAGGGGTCGCTATGCTAAATGCCCGTCTTCCTGGAGTAGAGCGATGGTTGCGCCCAACACTGCCTTTGGCATTCATGCTGGAGTTCTCCAATGAGAGAATAGTGCGGGGGCGGGGATTGGGGGGTGTGGGGGTGTGAGCTCATGTCAGTCTCTTGCCCTAGTCAGGCCTTGCTTACGACGAGGCCTCCCTCATTAGAGAGGCCCTCTGCTTCACTCAGCGTCCAGTGTAGTAAATAAATCTCATCCAAGATCCATCCTCACAGAGACACGGAGAGAGTCCCACTGGCCACGTATCTGGGCAATCGTGGCACCAGTGTCTGTAAACTATTTATTCGCCTATGGGAAGAACAGTTTTCAGTGTGTGTTCTATTATAACAGAGAATGGATCCAAACAAGGAATCGTGACTGGGGAAGATGGGGGGAAGACGGAGGAGGAAGCCTTTCAGCTCCAGGATGGGTTGTGTTGTGGGGAGAGCCAGTGTGTTGTCGGATAGGCTGAGAGGGGGCAGGTGAGAAAGAATCACTGAAGAGTAGGTTAGATGGAGAGAGGACAAGCCTTGGGCTCAGCCCGGAGAACAAGTCCCACACCGCCCTGGGCTCACAGGCTCCTCATTGCTCTGTGTGTCTATGGACAGTCCAGCTGTCTCCCTGCCTCCATATTTAGTGGTCCATACGTGACTCCCTGCCACTAGGTTTATTTGAAGCAATAGATAAATGTCAGCACTTAGAAACTACGAAACCTCCTAAACAGCCCCCCTAGACTAATAAACACTAAAAAAAAGTCCTGATGTAGTCAGCCTGATGGGCTCATTGGAGAGAGAGAGATAAAGTTTCCCTCCAGGATATTTATAATTTACATAATAAAAAGCTTTCACCTCCCAGTCAAGGGAGCAAAATTAATTACCGTGGCCCTTTTACCTCGCAGAACATTTTTTTACTTAAACGGGCAGGAACAGTTTGTGAACTCTTGAGCAAGGGTGGGTGTGGAGAGATGCCGGGGAGCAGGAGAGGAGGCCCCAGCTTCTCCAGTGTTCTAGAATGGTCAGATGGGGCTGGGCCGGGCTCTGCGTTCAGCAAAAATCTCTGTAGCCTGACCTGTCTGTTTGGCCCCCTCAGCTTGAATTACCTCGCTAATGATAATCGACTCAGGCAATCTGAGGCCCTGTAATCAGTCTGCCCCCCCAACAGATGTTGAATGGATGGTCACCAGAAGGGTCGTTTCAACCATATCCTTCCGTCATGTCTTGTCCCCTACTCTTTTGGGCACCATTTCAAATAACAAATAGGGAATTTGATGTTCCCGGATATCTGGCTTTGAAAATATATGGGCAGCTTCAAAGTCCCGTGACTAGGGAACTGGGTTTGTTATCCTTATAGTCTCTTGTTCTAAATCCACCGAGCTCTTTGGGAAGCCGTCCGCGTTAGCCCAATACGGTTAATTCTCACCACCGTTCTGCGAAGGAAGCAGGTGGCAAGTGTTATTTCAGCTATTTTGCAGATGGAGAGGTAGAGGCCGGGAGGGGGACTTGAGTGTGGCATCCACTCTGCACCGACGAGCTGGGAACAGAAGCCAGTGTCAGGCGTGCAAGGTTATAAGGGTCCCTGAGAGTCAGGAAAGGCTCAGCTGGGGGTCTCTGGGAAGCTGGTGGAGGGCATGGAGGTACCTACCACTTATATAAAAGCAGTAAAGGTTCCTCCTTTAATGTCTTATTAGGTGGTAGCACTTAACGATATTCATCCAGGATTGCAAAAGGAAGTGGGGAAGGTTGCCATGGTGAAAATGAGAGCCCCTTTAAGCCTGTTTCCTTTCCTTGGATAAACAGGATAGTCACAGGCAAGGATAGTTGTTTTATTCCAAGACGCAGAATTTTGAGAGGCAATGTGTGGCCAACAATGACTGTGGAAATTCACCCACGCTGAAGTTGGCAGAATCCCTTCCACCTCTCCTTTGGTCTCTACAGTCCCCATGTGATTGGCATTTGGTTAGCTTTTTCTGGATTCCAGTGTTCCCAAGGTTGCATACACCCTTCTTTCCACTCTCTAGGCAATGATTGGAGTCGAGGTTTGGTTAGAACCAGTTTTGGTTAGAACCAGCAGCAACCATGGTCTTTTCAATTACCCTGGGAGCTCAACTTTTCCCATCTGACTTTAGGTGTACAGACCGACATACGGAAGTTACCTATGTAGTTTTGGAAAAATTGGGGTGTCTGGGGTAGGCTTGGACTAGAAACAAGGTAGATGCTGTGGGTAGTTTAATTGTGACTCTAAGATACAAACTGTATGTTGCGCTTCTAGGAGACCAATGAGGTGGGTGATGCTTGTCCTGAGAGATACAAAACCTGTGAGCTGCGGAAGATGTCTGTCTGTCTGCTGGTGAGTGTGGCCAGCTTCCTCAGTGGTAAACTGGGGCCGTAAAAGCAGGTGCCACCTAGAATCTGTAAAAATCATGTGAATTGGCACATAGAAAGCACTTCACTGTCTAGTGTTGGTGAACAGGGTCCAACCAGTTACTCATAAGGGTTGGAATATAATCTGTTTTCAGGGAGAGAGTTCATTTCGGGCATGACCTGATTAAAAAAAAAAAACGCCTGGTTACATCTGCATGATTCTATGGTTTGAATACGGTCTGACCCCTCCAAAGTTCATGTTGAAACTTAATCTCCATTATGAGAAACGAAGAGACCGGATTAGGTAGGACCTTAGGTGGCTTGATGGGTTAGTTAGTGGGTTGAGGGTCATGGCCGGAGTAGGTCTATTCTGAAAGCCAGCTAGGCTAGGTCTCTTACCTTTGGATGTCGGGTGAGCACTCTGCCAAACAGAGGGCCACCACCAAGTGTGTGTGAACAAGAACTGCAAGCTCCTCCCCGCTAGTGCTTACCTGGAGTGTGACATTGTGCTCTTAGCAATAAAAATGAACTATTGCCTCCCTATCAGGCGAGCAAAATTAATTACCGTGGCCCTGTTACCCCACAGAACATTTTTGCTTAAACTCATAGGAACAATCTGTAAACCCTTAAATAAGGGAGAGAGTGAGGCGGAGTGTGGATAGATACTGGGGAGAAGGCAAGGCTACGCCTTGGCTTCTGCAAGGTTCTGGGATAGTTGGACAGGGCTGGGCTGAGCTCTGGATTCAGGAAAATGATCTGTGGTCTGACCTGAGGGGCTAAAAAAACCAGCTCAAGTGTGCCAGGGTCAGTATGGCCGGCAGCTTCCTGGCCAAACTGTGATGGCCAAGAAGATGCCACAAAGCTTTGGCAGAACGATCATCTAGGCTTTGCCTGTTACCCTTGCCCGTGTTTTCATTTACACACATCTATTCTCTCAAACATCACACCTGCGCACTCTCACACCACTGGGAATCTGCTGCAGGGAGCAGCAACAGCAGGAAGACCTCGGCTGAGCAGAACCAGGTGACTGGGTCACTGTGAGAAGAGCCGAGTGTGTGACCCAGGCCAGGAAGGAACCTCTTCAGTTAGGGGAAAACATTTGAGTTGAGTCTTCACGAAGAATCGGGTGTCAGCCAGGCAGTGTTTCAGATTGAGGGAGAGTCTGAATGAAGACCTGGGTACCTTCTGTGGGATAATGAAGCTGACACGGGCTGCCAGCTCCTGCGAGCTCTCAGAAGTCTGGATTTTATCCTGCAGGGCCACAGGGCTCAGAGGCAGCGAGCAGAAAGAGGGGTTGAATCTTCAAGTGAACCCAGAGACCCTTACATCGCTCCTCATGCTCTCCCACACACGGGGCAGTTGGCTGGCGGATTGAAGGATGGTCATTGCAGATGTGGTGCAACCATGATAATCCATCTCCCGGGGGAAGTCTGGTAGACACCGTTCCCTTCTCTTGGCCCTTGGCTTTTCGTGCTATTCTCGTTCCTAATGGGAGACATGAAGGTTTTCAGCAGATCGGCGAAGGTCTGGGTACACCTGACCTACACAGGCTGAGCTGGGCTGTAGGTTGTATTTAGCATTCCTTGGGGCCTCTGGGACATGGACACGAGAAGGCTGCCTGATTTCCCTGAGGTGTGTGTACAGGGGAGGAAGCAGGAAGCAGCCGAGGCTCCCAGGTGCCAGTATCTCCCCTTGGGAAGACTTTGGTATCAGCTCAGAAAACCACATGTTTAGCTGGGGAGCTCGTTCTGTGTGGGGGCGGTAATTGTAAGTGCAGTGCTAGCTGGTCTGAGTAGCCTCTGTAACCTCACTAAAAACAATCCTTCTTACAAGTACTCGTTCGATAGCCTTTATTAAAGATGACCACTGGGACAGGGTGGTCATCTTTTCTTTTCCTGCGTGGAGCATATTTTAAGTACTTTCAGATGGCTTAAACTGAATTAATTTTTAACAACAACAACAACAAAGACTTTTTTCTGACCCAATTTCTTCTTTCTTTTTCAAATTCTCGCTCACATTTCAAGAGTTGCTTTGTTCGGTTTTACAAGTTAAAAATTCGCGGAGAAGGAGAGTTTAAGAAAACCCCCGGACACCCGGGGTAAATGGTGAGATTAAGTAAGGGTGGGGATGGGGGGGAGAAAGATATTAATTAGCAATCTAAGAATTAAATCAAACATGAAATAGACGTTCTCGGGTCAAGAGGGGTCTTGAGAAAGGGGAGGAGAGGCTGAGTGTGATCGTGTTGATGTTCTTTTCTGTATAAATTTCAAATCGCTTTTTGGCTTTAGGTCTCTGGCAGCGGAGATGTTGTGCGGAGCGCGCTGGAAAATGGAGGCTTCTCGCGCGTTCTGCTTTTAGCTCCCACCGCTCTGCCGAGGCAACTTCTCGCCCCTGCTGCAGCATCGTCGGGGCGGTGAAATGCAAATCCCAGCCGAGGAGAGCTGGCCTCCGGGGAAAGGGGGTCTTGGACGGCTTCCAAGGTCTGGAACACAGAGGAAAGACATATTTCTTTGTCACACACAGTCGGTTCTCCCCAAGGGTTTCGGCGATATGGGAAGCAAACGATGGGGAGGGGTGGGAGCCCCCGTGGTGGGGGAAGTCATTAGAGTGTTCTTCTCTCAGATGGAAAGCTAAACAAAAACAAACCACCGTGAGTGTGAACACAGGCAAGCTGGAGGCCTGGAGGCCCTCTCTCACTCAGCACTTGCCATACAGCATGGTTATCAGCCAGGGCTGCCGAGTCGTGGACACCCCTGGGAGCCCCTTGGGGAACCCCTCATGTAGACATGTGTGTGGATTTATCCCGCGATTGACCCGGACGGGGGAAGCTGTGAAGCAAACCCGATGAAGCAAACCTGAAATTATTATTAGTTTTAAAGACTCTGTGTCTAGGAAAATTCAACAGACATTTGTCTCAAGCGAGGTTCCTCTGAATATTGAAATGCATGCATAGTCTAAGGGGAATTTATTCCACCTGTTTCATCTGCACTTAATCCAGCAAGTTCTTGTTCTGTAAGAATCATTTGACATCCAGGGACCTTTATGAAGGGTTTGTAATGTATCTATATAATATATACTTATATAAAACCTTATTTGAAACAGGATGTTACTTGGAGCGATAACAGCCAAAGAAAAGAAAAGAAACGAAACGAAACCTAGCAAAAATGTCTGAATCTGAACTCACAGTGAGAACCAGTACCACAATAATAGAATATTCTCCTGTCCTCAGTTATACAGCGGTGGATAGATTCTCCATTTGAGTTTTCGAGGGGGAAAAAATGTTTGGGACGCCGTAGGAGGGCTCTGCCACCATCCGCTCGCAAGCCTCAGTCGAGATTTTCCCCCTGCCGCCTCATTCACGAGAGTTCTGAACTTGAAGCCAGAGTTCATGGGAGCCTCAGCCCTGCGCCGTGTAAGAAGAATAAAAGACATTTAGAAACGAGCTGGACGCTTAGTGGACAAACTCTAGGGTTTGTTCAATCCCCAGTTTTCATGATGCTTTGCCTGGCTTCACCGGTAGGAGGTGCTGTTTTCCTCAGGGATCTAAGGATGTGGGCTTGGACTGTTTCAATTATCCCCGCACAAGGGGACCCAGCTGCTCAGATTGGGTTGACCCTTCAGGGTCGGCCCAAGAGCTGGTTTCTCACTTTCCTTCCTTGGCAAGAGACCAAATCTGAGGCAGTTTCTCTAAGTGGAATTGAACCCTATTCGGAAATGCTCCTCTGTCTTCCACTGACTCCGTTGTGACCCTGACAATCTACTGGTTTGGGTAGAAGGGGACGGGGGTGTTTTTATCTTCAAACCCAGGAATGCCATGAAGGCGATTTCTGGGTTGGCCAACATCCACATTCCCTACCCCGTGTAAGTTCACGCTCCCGCCGCTGACTCTCGTTTAGGTTGCTATGTATGTTTTAGACAAAAATACAAGTTGGCTTTTAGATGTTTTCAGAAAGCAGTGTTTGAAGCCCAGGATAGCAATTTGATTGAGACTTTCTATAGTCGAAAATAAAATAATTACAGGGTGAATTCGGAGCTCTGGCTTTGGAGTTCATGCTCGTAACTCCTACCCAAGGTCCCTTGATCAGCGTGCAATATGCATTTCACTGTCATGACCTTGGCTGATTTTTGTCTGAACCAGTGCAATTGAGTTATAAGAAATCAGCCAAGAAAGGTCCCCGGGGAGAAGGAATGGGGAATTGCGTTTGCATTTTTACTGTCAGTGCAAGGCTTAAGTAGAAACTTAGAACCTGAGGCCCATGCCCTTTGCACTCTGATTGCCTTTCTATTCTCCAGACTCTTAGAAACCCTGCTCCCCACTCCTTGCCTTGCTATCCTATGTGTGGATCCTGCCAGGCGAGGACATTCCTGGGATCTCTTCTCCTCTCATGCACGCTTCCTCTGGTAACATGGAGTATTGGCGATATTATTCCTAAAAGGAAAGGGGGGGGGGAGATAAGAATGGGGTTAAGGCAGGAACCCGTCATTGGCACTCTGTAAACATCTAAAGAGCGGAGTTACAATGAGACAAACCGAAATCTGGCTTGACTAAAAGTTATTTAATTAAAAGGGCTTCTAGTCGAAAGTAACTTCTAAGATGGAAACTTTTGCTTATTTTATTTATTTATTTATTTATTTTTTTTACTGCAATGTCCCAGCTCCCTGGAATGGAGCCTGGTACATAATAAGTCAATAAATATTCATCGCATGAATGAGTGGAAGGGATGAAGCTAAGGCACAGCCGTGGTGTGACAGTCTGTCAGGCAGAGTGGTAGACTGATGTGTGGCGAAATGGAGACAAGCCGGCCTCCACAGCCTGCTGCAAAATCTGGAGCCCAGACCCCTGGGTAGCGACACTGGGGCTACCTGTCTAGGAAAAGGGGCTGAGGAGAGGTAACTGCGAAGCCACTTCTGCTTCTCCAAACCCGGTATGGACAAGATGGCTTCTTGTCTGTCTCTCAGTCTGTAGCCAAAGATCAGAGGTTGGGACACCATTGGCTGCTCATAGGTGGCCAAGACTTTGTGTACAAAATGGTGGGCCTGCTGAAGAAGTAAGGAAAGTGGGGGTTGTTTAAAGCCCCCCCTTCGATTCTTAAATGATGGAGTAACTGAAAAATGGCGGGGGTGCTTTGGAAGCATACAGGACAGCATATGATAGAAGCCCACAGACTGGGTGGGACAGTCGTAGCTACTCATTCCCTCTCTGTTCTAGAAGCTGGCCGTCTAAGATCAAGTCATTGGCCGGTTTGGTTTCTCCTGAGGACTGTTCCTGGCTTGCAGTTAGGGCCTTCTGGCTGTGTCCCAACACGCCCTGCTCTTGTCTGTCAGGAGAGGCTGAGCGAAAGCCACGGCACTGGTACCTCTTCCCTGGTTTGTAAAATCTCTATGCTACTGGGTGTGGGCTTCACCCTGTCACCTCATTTACTATTAACGACCTCACTAGAGGCCTCATCTCCACTAGGGCTAGGGTTTCCGTGTATGAACTCTAGCAGACAAAATTCAGTCTATGGCAGGGTACATTCTCGGGTTCAAGTGACGATGACAGCATGGAGGGGCACATCTGAGGCCATGGCAACGGCTTTCCCAGTGCAACTATGATTATGGGAAATGGAGGCTCTTCTTGTATGAAGGCTTGTCTCAGATCTCTGGCGATTTAAAGCAGTGCTTGTAGCTATGGAGCTGTGGCATCGTTCATGCCTCAAGAGATACACACACACACACGTGCACACACACATACATATGCATGCACACATGCACACAAACACACAAGCACATACATACAAACATACGTACATGCACAAACACACACACATACACATGCACACACATGCACACAAACACACACGCGCACACACACAAACATACACACATGCACACAAGCATGCACACAAACATGCATGTACATATACACAGATGCACACAAACATACGCACATTTACACAAACACACACATGCGCACACACATACACACAAATATACACACATGCACACACAAGCGCACATACACACACACAGGAGCTTAAGGCCTGCTTTGTGATTGAAAATCCTAGCAACAAGCAAGGTGAGTGGCCAGAGCGCCAGCCCATTTCTTTATCCAGCATTTTTAAAGGCCAGCTCTGGCGGCGCTTAGACTCTCAAGTTCTCACGCAAACCACCGAAAACACAGACGGCTTCCCAGCCATTCTCGGGAGGGATTTTTCTCCCATTCAGCATTGAAAGTATCATGCCAGAAAAGGAGGACCCTGGGAAACCTACACTCTTATTTTATTAGCCCTGCCAGAGGCGGCGAAGCTAACTTGAAGCCTGAGAGGAAGGAAAGGCAGCAGGTTCCACACAGCCCTGACTTGGCGCAAGCGCCCGAAGCCTTCTGATGGACTGGCTTCTGTCTGGTGTCCAGGAGGGCTCATTCCACCCTCGCATTTGATTTTGTCTTCAGTGAATTAATTAATGGGATGATAAATGATCAGTGCCTCGTGTCTTCTATACCCATTCATAGAGGAAACAATGGCATCCTGTCTCACAGTGATCAAACCAACCTTCCGGAAAAGGCAGGCTTCTAGACGTTCTTGATTTCCTTGGAATCTCTTGAGGGCCTGTGGGGTCAGATCCGGGCTGCCATAAGTTTTGTTTCTAACTGTGTTACCTTCAGCAGGCACTGGGTTCATTACACTACACACACACACACACACACACACACACACACACACACACACACACACACCCTGTGGATACCACAGGGCTGGGCACAGATACAAGCTGGCTTTGCGGAGGTCACTGTGGTTATTGTCACCACGTATTACACTCCGCACGACTGTTACAAACAGCTGGTGTTGACAACCCCTTAACTCCTGGTGACAGACAGCAGAAGGTTGGCTCAGAGATTAGCCTCCAGCTGGCCCTGGAGGTAAACCCTGGAGGCTGCTTCATTTTTATAGAATAAATAACACTTCCAATCTTCTTTATAATTGCTCTCTTATTTCCCACCGAGATCCTGATATTCGGATTCTGTGAGACTTATTCGTGGCTCTCCATGCTTATTCTCTATGGTCCATAAAGGATTCTTTGTCTACCCTGGAGGGTTGGAGGAAAACTTGAACTGTGGCCTTTCTACTTGAGTTTTTCCTATTTTTTTTTAAATAGATACATGAGCATTTCATAATGAAGGAACCAAGAAAAACTCTGAGTATAAATCCCAGTTCTGCATCAACTTCTGTGTGACCTTGAGCAAGTGACTGATGTTGTTTGTGCCTCATTTCTGTGAGGTGGAGACAATGACACCTTTTGGATGCTATCGTCATGGTAGCCAACGAGCTGGCCCATGAAGCACTCTCCCCTGGTAGCTCACAGTGCAGCGTGAGCTTGCAACGGAGATTGTCACCGTTAATACCATGGCATTTAAGATGAAAATCAAATGACTTTGGTAGGGCTGCTTTGAAAAGGGAGTGAAGTAAAGGAGGGGCTCTCAGAGCAGAATCCCCTCGGGACCGACCCATGGATGCAGCAGGCATCAAGGTAGGTTCTGTGGACAGAAGTTCAGGGAGAGTGGGTTGCCCCTGTTCTGTGGCACACCGCGGTCTGTTGTGCCTCGCCCAACACGACTCCACTTTATAAAGCAACAAACCTGACCCGAATTACTCTCTCTTGAGAGTAAGTGCCAAAAACCAATGCCTCTCCATCTTGTTTGTGCGCGTAAACAGCCACCATCTGCCAACACCAGGAGGCACAAAGTGATAAATAATTTATTTGCGCCAATAAATCGTGACACCTGAAAATACACCAAACCGTATCAGAAACACGTGGCATCCGAGCCCGTTACACTCCAGATGGGAACTTCTCACCTGAGACCAGGAAAGAAGGGGCACCCCAGGACCAAAATGCAGCAGCCATCCCTACCAGGCTCCTGGCTAAGTCCCTAGCCATGTTCAGAAGCATGCTGGAGTCAAGGACTTGTTCTCGGCGACAGTGAGTGTTCAGTTTCTCCCGTCCATGACAGTTGGCCCACTTCAGACCAACCCTCAAGGGGCCTGTCACCCAGACCTGCTTTTGAGAACTGTGTCTGAACGGCTGGCACCTGCTAGCACCTGCTGGCACCTCTAGACTTCTTAGATGGTCCCCTGCAGACGTCCTCTGAGCTTTTTTCCCTCTGCCGGAACTCTGCGGCCTCCTCAGTCCTCTCTGTCAGCCTTCGACCCCTGGGCTTGTAAATCTCGGGGGAAGAGGGTGAATGGGAGAGCTGAGTTAACTTCAGTAATTAAGACTGGAATACAATGGCCAGCATTCACAGGTGGCCCGCTATCAAGGGAAATTGGAACCACGTTGGTAAATTACAGACAGCAAAACGGATAGCGTGCTTGTGACTTCATTGGTTAGCCGATGACTTCTGGTCATGTGGAAAGACACAGACATGCCCGTCTATGTTTCCCGACATAACACGGTCAGGCCACACAGCTTATAGGAGTCACTCCTCATTCATGGGCGATACAGTCTAGGATGCTCTGACGTTGTCAGAGGCCCAATACTTACACACGCATGCTTATTAGTTGTAGGGTGAGCACTATAGTTAGGCACAGTAAGAGGCTGACAATACCTACTATAAAAAGGACGATAGCAGCATACCGCAATAAAAGCCATGCTGATGTGGTTTCTCCCCCTCTATCTCTTGGTATACATCTTTCCGCGTGTGGTCTCCCCGTGATGACATGACACGAAAGACCCTGAACGACAATGTCCCTGAGATAACGCCGCTACGCTACTCTGTACGGGAGGCACAGACTGAGAAATAATTGACTTGTGCCAATAAGTCATGACACAACCATTTGAAACATAGGAATTATTAGGAATTGTTTGTTTCTCGAAGTTTCGTCAATATTTTTAGACCACAATTGACCCATTAGTGACACCCCAGACAGATTGGGGGGGGGCGAAGGCAATTCTGATTAAAAAATAAAATGTTGGTCAGATGACTTCCTTTCTACAGGGAGTTTGTCAATAAGCTGCTGCATATTTAATAGGCATGTTTGAGAACTCAGCATGATTGACTTCCTCTCTCTTCTCCCTTATCCCCTTCCCTCCTTCTCCCTGCTTTCTCTCTTGTCTCTTCTTCCTTTCCTCTCTCCTTTCTCCCTGTGTGTGGGTTTGGAAGGCAAACCTGGCTTGAACTCATTACCTACCAAGTCCTGGGGTCACAGCTAACATGCCCAGCTTCTAAATTGGGTGGTTTAAGGAAGATGGAGTGGCAGGGGAGAAAGGAAAGAAGACCTGTATGTTAGCTCATAACATACGAGATGGGGTGAACGCAAGGTCTGTTGTACCCATTAACTTCTCGAACATAAGGCAGTTATTTCTTTATAATTCTGAAATTTCTAGCTTATAAAGAGGAGATCATTTCTGTCTTAAAAAAAAAAAGGCCCCTCAGTAAGATGCTGTAGAAACACCGTGCCTTGTAACGATGATCTGGGAAGCTGACCCAGTGGGTACCTGATGACATTAGTCCAACCATTTGCCAAAGCTGACAGCCCTGCCTTCCAGCAGTGGCAAAGGTTTTGGCTCTGCGCCCACTTGAGCAGCTGGAATCTGAAAACCAAGATCTCCACTCCCTTTACTTTCTCAAGACTGTCACCTCTCTGCCAGGAGAGTCTTTTAGGATCCACTGATGTGCCGTCTCCCCAATTTGCCTAAGAAGGCTTCCTTGACTGCTCAGCTGAAGGCAAGCCTGGAAGGTGAGCCAGCAGCCCCTGGTCTCCAAACAGAAACAAGGATGGCCGGCTGGTATCCCATGGGGTGCCCTTGTGGGGTTCTGACACCCTCTTTGAACATCCCAGCTTCCTTGCCTGGAAACAACCAGCGGTGCTCACACTGAAGGGCTAGGGGACCTTAGTTGGCGGCTGTTGAGAGTTGTCCAAAATCTCACATTATCACTCTCTCTCTAGGCGCTGTACCCAATTGCAGCCGACCTATAACCTGTCAAAACCTTCCGCAGCGTCTCCTCTTCCCCACATCTTACTCATAGGAGGTCCTGGGGCACCACAGAGTTTTGCTCCAGACCTTTCTTTCCAGCGGATTTTTGCCTCTGGTGATAGTTCATCGGAGTGACTTAAAAACAACGATAAAATAAAACGATTTGTCTTGTCTTGCAGTAGTAATTCTTCGCATCTATAATTTTTGTGAACTGACAACTAAGTTTAAAGAAATAAAATTATCCCCCCCACACACCCCCACCCACGCACCCACATCCTCTTGTTACAAAGATGGTTGATTCTCATCTTCCAGCCAAGTTCGTCTGGCGGCAATGCGTCCTGAGGACAGCAGGGGGCAGTGTTCATCTTTAAATAACACGAGCCGGGCAGGCACTCAAACAGAGAGGCCGAAACCCCTTGGTGTCCAAGGAGCGAGGCCCCCCAGAGCAAACACTGCAGTCTTTCAAACACAGATTTCCTGAATACAAATCTTCTGGCCTGGTACGTCTAGATTCGCACTGATCTGTGACATTAAAACGAAAGCATGCCCATAAAATGAAACGACAGGACGTTAAGGCCACAGGCAGTGTTATCTTCATCGTGAATAATGTTGTCATCGCTTAGGGCTGACGGAATGGTTCCCCCCCTCCCCCGCACCCAGAAACTGGAAACCAGCCCGGGGTTATCAGAGCCCTAACCTGGGAGTATTGTTTTCTGTTTGATCTTCTTTCTGGCCGTCACCCTGAAAGGCAGATGAAAGAACTCCAGGCCATGGAAGGAAATCCTGTGGCTGAAGCCTCTTCATTCCTTCCTGAGGCAGGATCGGGCCTTCTTCCACCGTGTGGCGGCTTGAATTTTTAACAAAAAGGTTGGAATTGCGACACACGTTTGCAAGTCGGCTCTTGAACAACCGGGTAGTAGACATTAAGCCTAACAGGACCAAGGTTTGGGGGGGGTGGGGGTTGAAGGCACCTTTAGTGCTTCGGTGCTCAGTGGGAAGCAGCAACCTGCTGCCAAGAGGCTGGAGAGTGAGAACTCCCTCCCTGGCCTCCCAGCCACCTGGAGGGAAGCAGTAGGGGTCCCGAATGGGGCAGGGTCCCAGGATGCTGCTGAAGTTTGGAATCTTCTTTGAATTTGCAGCCCCTATTTCATCCATTGGGAAGTGTTGAGGAAAACCCATTTTTCCAAATGTTGGGATTTTTTTTTAAACCTTCCAGCATACCGTGCTTCATGCGAATGACAGTTTCTTACAGCGAGGGGCACAGTTTAGGATGCTGTTACAGAAGTTAGCTGAAGTCTGGACACGGCGGCGTGTTGATGTCAGAGGCTCCATCCTTCAAGTTACTGGAAACTGACATCCACTGGAATAGTCAAGTGGGCCTTAAGCAGGAGAGGAAGGCTGTGGGGAGGAGAGGGCAGGGCGAGGGGAGGGCAGAGGAGAAGGGAGGGGAGGGCAGAGGGGAGGGCAGAGGGGAGGGATTTAGCAGATTCTTTCTTTGCTTTTCTCAGTTGCTATTATTTTCACTTGAATTCAGCTTCACCCCAGCAGCTGTGCCTGGAAGGTAGCCTCCTTCAGAGCCAAGGGATGCAGAGCCCCAAGACTTTGGACACTGGCAAGCACACAATCACTCATCTGACCTTGAACTGTGTTTCACAACCCCCTGTTCAGCATAAAGGCATATGTGCACGTTTAATGAGTAGGACCCGTAAGGGTTGAGAAAGAAAAAGCAGCACCCTAGATTTATATATTCCATTAAACATGATCTTCATGGGCTAATTAGTTAGTAATTTCACCCTTGCTTGTAATATAAACCATTTTATGCTCAATAATAATAAAATCTATGTAAACCAGGCTCTTTATTAATAAACATTATGTGCTTCTGGCTTTGAAATAAAATAATGCTCCCAGTGCTTTTCCCCTTATCATGCCTAGACTAATCACCCAGCAAAAGCCCAACAGCTAAAACCCTGGTTTTTATCTCATGCTGTAGAAAAACAATACAGGGACATCAACAGCCCCGGGACAGGCATGAGCTACAGAAAGCTGGGGGGCGGGGAGGGGCGACATCCAAATTGTTACTTTGATGTTTGGTACTGAGAAAACTTGTAGGGTTCGGAGGGGGTGGAAGAGCATTCTTTAATAATCAGCTAGCACTAAGGAGGCCAGGTGAAGGCGATGACTCTGGCTACTTGGTGCCTATCAGCTCCTCACGCCCCCCCCCCCCAAAGTCTAAGGCAGCGATCGGTAGAGACGCTGGGAAGATGGTGGGCTAGGAGGTCCATGCAGGCATCGGATGCAGCTCCTGTGTGGACAGGAACACCAGCATGCGTCAGGTACCTGGCACTCACAGATCCACAAGGCTGGCCGGCCAGCAAGCTTCCCGGAGACTGGGATTACAGGTGTGTACCTCCACATCTGGCTTCTATGTGCGTATTGAAGGTCTGACCTGAGGTACTTGGGTTTATATGGCAAACGCCACTTTGTTAACAGAACCATTTCACCAGCCCTGGGCATCTTCTCTTTTGGTTTCTTTTGTTTTGGGTTTGGTTTTTCTTTTCTTTCTTTCTTTTTTTTTTTTTTTTTGGAGCCAGGGTCCCACCCGGTCTAGACTGGCTTCAAACCTGCTGTGTGGCTGAGGATGGCCTTGGGCTTCCTGCTTCTCTCTCGGTGCTAGGATGGTGGGTGTGTGCAACCACACGTATTTATGTGATGCTGAGGGTTAAATCCCAGACTAGACGAGCACACCACTGAGCTCCGTCTCTGGTCCTTATGAGCGTATTATAACAGGAACTATCAGAACATGAGCTGTTCGGACTACAGCGGTGGCTGGGAGTTAGGTGGGGCAAGCTAAATGTTTTGCAGGGATCCCTCACTCAAAAATTAAGACATTTATGATGGCAACATCAGACCACGGGGCCAAGTGCAGGGCCCTGTGAGTTGGGGCCGGGGGTGAGCCTCAAAAGCAGGCTCGTCCCCAGAAGGCACAGTGTGTCTTAGCTTGCCACACTGAAACCTTTTCCTGTCTATTTTGCCTCACCAACAGACTGCTTGTTTGAATCAGCAAGAGCAGCTCTGTTCATCCTGGAGCCGAGATGAGCGTTTTCAAATAGAATGCTTCCGATAGGCGGGCTTCCTGTCTATGTTGCTTCCATCAAATATGGTATCTGCACTTGGAGAATGCCAGAAAAATGCGATTTTAATTGACAAGTGGAAACACCTTCACTGGGAGATGGATTGCTTCAAATGCGAAAGCAACCGAGGGCCTGGGGGACTCTGGTCAAGAACCTGTCTGTTAGGTAACAACAGTCCAAAGGTTGTTTCCTGTGTATAAACCCACTAACCAAGCCAACAGGATCCACCTTTATGGCAGGTAGGACTAGGTTCATATTAGAGATCGAAAGCAGACAGCAGCTAGGTGTCCCCTGAGGTCACACGGAGCAAGTGGCAGAGAGGAGGACTGGCTCCGGGTAGAGTTTGGGTTGTTCGCCATCTCCCAACCCTCGGGCAAGGAGGGGACACAGAATCAGGTGGCTTTGGAAATCGAGCCTATGACCTTTCAAACAGCAGATGGCATTAAGTTGCCAGCCAAACGCTCAGTCAGTCTGCCCTGGTTTCCCAGGCCCACTCTCTGTCCTCAGTTTATCATGGCACATGAGGAACAAGATGGGCATCTAAGATGGGCATCCAACCAGGCAACCATTCCAATGAGTCAAATAGCTCATTGAACTGGCCAGAAGCGGGGCTTGATTGATTGGTCCTCTGAACTCAGTGATGGGCAGCTCAGTCTCCTGGACAGAAGACTCGGTCTTAGATAGAAGTCCCACCAGTGACACTAAATGACACGCCAGGTTCTTCCTTGTCAAAATCAACACACGTGGGACCGTGGGGGGAGGGCATCTGCTCATTCTCTAACAGCCCCACACCTGTGATGCCAGCCAAACGGACCAGATCAGGGCAAAGAGCACACGGCCCCTGCACCTTTAAGGGGAGCGCGCGTACGAGTGTTTGCACAGAGTTCTCTTGGAAAAGTCAAGGTTAGCCTCCGCATCTGTGAGTCCTAAAGCGAGCGAGCGAGCCGAGTTAGGTGTTCCCCTATTTGCTCAAGGCTGACTAAAGCAGTAAATAATCCAAGGAGACCAGAGAGCTGAAGGTTGAAACCCCCAGGAATGTTTTTAAGAGAGCAGCGGATGGTCAGCTTGTTCCATAGAGATCTGAAGGATGAGACCGTTCACCTGCACACATCTCTTTATTGCCGTTAAATATTTACAGATAAACGTTTAAGTGCCTGAGGTCGGGGGAAGCTTTACTTATCTGAAACCCCCTTTTTAAAGGGCAGTTAACTCTGGGCCCAGCAGACCTATGAAAATGTTTTCTGTCCAGTTCACTTCTCAGCGGCTGCAAAGCTAATCGGGTAGGCATGGACCGTTCTCAGGATTTTGCTGGAAGAAAGCCTCGGGACTTTCTGAATGAAGTCAGGCTTGTGGACGAAACTCAAAGGCTGTTAAGGGCAGGCGTCCATAACCCCAGGACAGATTTGTTTGTGCTGGTTTCTCTCTGATTGAGAGGAAAATAGGTAGGAGCTGGTCCGGGTCTCTTTTATTCATTCATAAGAATGAATATTCAAGCTATTTATCGAGCGTCCTCCCTTTGCCTGGTGTTGTGCTAGGCTTAACGATAGAGCCACAACTCTGCCAGAAAAGACCTCTGCCTTCCAGGACACCCAGTGCGGTAGGAGACCACGAAGCAGTGACATCTGGATGCTCAAGTGTCACCTCCACTTGTGGAAAAGCTGAGCCAATCTCTGGGAAAGCATCACCTGAAGGGCAGGTGCACCCCCTCCCTGCCCACCACTAAAGATATGCCTAGGGAAACATCAAGGCAGCGTGAAACAGGATCCTATGCTCACGCAGGCTATAAAATTGAATTAGCTATGTGCATGCCAAAAATAAAGGAAAAAAAAGCTTGGTGTTCACCATTCTATAAGTCAGACCAACGGTTTGCTCTGTGAAACAGTTCTAGGTACGGCGAATCTCATAAAGTTGAACGTTTGGTGTCTCACTATTGGTGCTCTTGGGCCAAAATGCAGGGTAAGCGATGTGACATGGGAAGGGTTCCTCATATCTTCTACAGAATTTTGTCAGTTGAGTAGTCAAAATGAGAATTGTGTTATTTGGCCATACTGTCCACTGTCCTGTAAACGGCAAGCCTTTGGCAGCGTTCTGTACTGTAGGATCAGAGCTGATTTCTCCAAGGCATCAGCAGCTTGGAGGGTTAGTTCTGTTCCTTGAACTATTAAAGGATCTTAAGAACATTCCAGTCTTCCGTAGCTGCCACATGAGGCTCGCATCCCATCCCGAGACATCACTACAGAGAGTTCCTGCGTAAATGGCAAAGTTGGGTTGCAGTACTAGCTTCCTGTCTATGTCTCTGGGGGTCCTTGGGGGTTTGGAGATCCTTTCAGCCGGCTTCCCAGACATTTTCCTCACATGTTTCTACCCGTGCATGTTTCGAGAGAAATTCTACCTATGCTTCAGACTCGTTTATCTTCAGCTTCTCGGGTCAGATTCTTTAACCGAATCCTCCAGCAAATGCTACTTTCTTTATGTCCCAAAGTCTGAGAAATTCTGCGTCCCCAGGACTCAGCCATTCTGGGTGCAGAGAACACTACTTCACAGCCTCTGAGGATGGCTTGCCATCTGAGCCTGGGGGGCCCAGAGGAAGAATAAGGGGAGCATTTGGACTTGCAGCTAAGTTGCACTGTAAATAGAACTGCAAAGGAACTATTTTTCTGATAAGGGAATATGTGAGAAAATATTGATAATCTCTAAATACACTGCCTACAATGTCCCTAATTACTGGCAACGGACTCAGAGTAGTGATGGAATCAAGTTGAAATGGATTCCTCTCAAGTTTATTTGAGATCCGAGTTAACATACAGATCTTGGAAGCTTTCATAAGCGGCACTTGGACTTTGCTTCTGACAATTAGAGCAGTACAGGGCGCGTGTTTTACAAACCGCACAGACTCCATCTCCTGAAAAGCAATTTGCGCTTACACCTGCACAGCTGATGGGCTCCCAAGACCCAGAGGCCCAAGACCCAAGGCCCCCGAGTCGGAAACCCAGCTTTCAAAGCCCACGCTCCACCCTGTCCATGTTTATATGCTCAGATATAAATTAAATCTAAAATCCAACCTTATGTAAAATTGGAGCAGGTTCGCACTGCTCATGTGAAGATGTATTTCTTGGGTAAAATGAAATAACAAGTTATTAAAAAAAATACCTTGAAACTTCTAATAGTGAAAAAAAATCCACAATGACGCCTCCCTGGATAGTTCCAGAAGAGGAAGCGATCTCTCTCATCCCCTTTCATCCACTGTAAGTTGGAAACTTTTGCTAGAAAATTGGGATGAGAAAGGTACACAAACACGTAAGCACGACTTGAATCTTACGTGTTTATTTCGCTCTCTATAAGCGTAAATCTGTTTGGTTGGAATAAAGGTTTCTGGATGCTTCGGCTTCATTTTAAATCCTGCCTCATCATGCATGAGTGTCAGCTTGGTGGGGTGCTGGTCTGAGGACAGAAGGGCGGGCCTGCAGAGCCGGGCACCCTCCCCTGTCCCCGTCCCCTATGAAAAGGTGCTCTCTTTTCAAGGCGGCATCAGAGCTCCCAGCCCCGAGGCGTGCTACAGTTTTGAACTGCCGTCTCTTTGCCTTCCTGGGTCTAGCAGCTTCATCGAGGAGACATGTTTCTAAGTATTTCACATTTAAATTTGCTGTGATGCTCTTTTGGGCTTCATGCCTTGGCATGCTCTTGGATTCTGCCAGCTCCCTTACCTAAATCCCGTAGAGTTTAGTTCAGGCATCTCTCTTCTTCCTCTGTCCCTGCTACCACCCTTCTAGGTCGGCTCTCCTGCTCGGACCTCTCCCAGCCTGTGTCCAGTCTAAGAGAAGGCGGTGGCTGAGTCCCTTCCTGGGCTACGTCTGTACCTATTGCTTAGACTGTACTTTAGCCCCCCTCCTAATACTCTGACAGCCATGCCCTCCCCCCCGCCCCCCCGTTCCTATCAAACACCATCTTCCCTAAAATGCCCTTTTCAGAGAGCAATGCCTTGTCCTTAAATGTCCCTTATCTGACACCAGTGGCGAGTTTTCCCAGGACTGCAATACTCTCTGAATTGCGTGTAAGCATTTTTTCCTTTCCCCACCCATCCCCCACTTCAACCCAATGTATGAATGATATTCAAGTGAGTCATGCTAATATTATGAATTTAAAGGTTATTACTAATTACCGAATAGCACCAATTGCCTTTTAAAAATGCTTAAGCCAGACACGGAAGGGTGGTGGTTGTTCACCTTCCAAACTTGTTTTTTGGGTGGGAGGCTTGTTCCCTGTTAGTTTATACTCCACCTTCCACGGCTGGTGCATCGTCTCTTGTAGATGAGCATCAACTGTTACTTCTGGTCTTTCTCAAGGTTCTTTTCATTCAAGGGTTTGTCCTGGGGACTTCTGTATTCCGTGCCCATAAATCTCCCTCTTTCTGCACCTGCCCCATGGCCTTCCACCCAATGCACCTGTGTCCATCGAACTGTGGCTGCATCCCCAGACAGAGGGATTCTCTCTACAGTTTTGTAATTATAAGCATCAGCGTTTCTCCCTCAGAGGCAGAAGCAGAGGACCCATAAGTTGGAATCGGCATGAGAATTGTTAGGCCTGAGGTAATTTTGGATCCACCGTCCCCACCCTCACCCCCAAGACTTTTAAAAGCATAATTGCCTCTTCTCTTCAGGAAGCGATGTAACTGCAGGCTTTATCTAATAATAAGGAGCTATAGCACGTGACTGCTCGGGGAATCTATGCTGATGGAGGACTTGATAGCTCTTAATTCTCTCTTTAAGCCCCTCCCTATCTTGTGCTATTGTAATTGGTTTGGCAAGCTGGAAATTTCTACAGGATATGGTGATTACGTTAATGAATGAACTGGGAAGCTGAGTCTTCTGTGTCTTTATCCTGTTCCTATCTTCTATGTCTTCAGCTAAAGGTTTTTCTGGAAAGGAACTTCTCAAGTCGACTGGTCCTTGAGGTCCGGTTGATCGTTGAGGTCTGCCCTTCCATCTTGACTCAGACTCCAGTTCCTCTGGGACCTGTGGCATGAGCCACGGTGAAACTCAGAATGGAGTAGTAATATCATACGTTTCTCTTGTCTCAGAGCTGCAACTTTTCTAACATCATTCTTGCTGTAATGCTCAGGGGTTTGCTTCTCAAACAGTGTGATGCACCGTCTCATCTCGGAGCAGATACCTAAGCGGAAGTGAAGCCCATTTCCTCCCAGGCTCCACTGGCCATTATCCTCCCTTCCCTGCAGGATGGTTTATTCACATTTCGGACAACCGCTGCCTCTCCACACTTCACTTAGTCATTCTCTGATTATCTGAAGTCACCAACACTACACGGAGGGTTGCAAACCGATCGCTTGCTCGTGTGGGGTAGTTTGAAACCTGGGGTATCAGAACATGTAAGCCACTCCTGTCCAGGGGCTCACTCGCTGTCATTCTGATAGGGCATCTCACAGCTTTGATTGAGAGCCAAGTTTTCTTTTAAGGAAGAGAGTGGGGGCCATATTGCGGGATAGAGAAGTCAGGGATCGTTATATTATAGATGAGACTCAGCTGGGGGTGCGGAGGTACGTCCTCCTCCTTACGTAACACGTTATGCTCCATCTTCTCCTCACAGCTCCCCTCTTCCCCCTGTTTAATTCAAGATGAATACCCATCCAAGGTTCATACAGAAGAAATTTCATAGAATAAACAGTAACATAGATATTAAACACGGGAGTTGAAGGGCAAATCCCCTTCAACTCCTCCGTGTCAGTTCCAGGGGTGTTAACCCTCCATCTTCCTGAGCCTCTTGCCCTGCCGCCCTCCTCATCCGCTTTATTTCTTCGAACAGTTTCTCTTTCCTCTTTCATCCAGCCCTGTTCTTAGGGTTTCACGTTTTACCCTGTAATTAATTTCATTTAAAGTGGCTTCCTTTCCAAGGAGGTTCTCAGATTCAGAAAGACACTGGCGCTAAGCTACGGAGACTCAAGGAGACCCGGCTCTCCCATCTTACCATCAATTAGGAAACGCGTGCAAGATTCAGGGCGCTTCAACTAGGAACCGAGGGTGGCATTGCTCCAAAGGAGATTTCCGAATGACCTTTACCAGTTTGTGTGGCACAAAGTGCAGGGTATCACTGCTGGGTCGCGTGAGGAAGCAGGTTTTATAAGTCATGGGGAGAAATCAAGTAAACAGTATCCCTCTGTAGCCTTCGCTCAACGATTCTGCCATTTGGACCGTGGCCGGGTTGTATAAGCTGAATAAACCTTTTCTTTCAGAAGCCGTTTTTCATTACGGTTGTGTCCAGCAACAGAAATCTAAATAGAAGCTCCCTCTAAAAGAAAAAAAAAAAGGTCCATTTGGATCCTGTAAATGTGACCTAATTTGACTAAAGGGTCTTTGCAGATTTATTGAGTTACAGAGCCTTATATGAGATCATCTAGGATGATGGTGAATGTCCTTACAGGACAGTTCACAGCCAGAAAGTGGGACAACAAAGAGGGAGGGGGATGACTCAGAGAGAAAGGCCTTGTGAAAACACAGGTAGAAAGGGGAGCATTGCTGCCACCCCAGGCAGGCCAGGCCTGCACCATGAGCCTCAGATGCAAGAGGAAGCAAGGGGGTTAATTAGCCACTGCAGCTCCAGAGGGGCCTAACCCTGTGATACCTGGGGTTTGAAGCTTTGGCTCCAGCAGCAGCAGAAGGACCAGGTTTGTGACTACCTTAAACCTCCTCCTCTCCTCACCTGAATCCCTGCTAGATTGACTGCTGACCATCAGGTGCAGTTGGCCAGGTTACTTTTGATGCTTACTGGATCAAGAACTGAAGAATCGCCCCAGCAGGGTCACGGAATTCAAAGGTCTTAGGCTATTTGTGCTAAGGGAGCATTTTTTTAAAAAGGCGATATGGGTGTGGTTGTGACGTCAGCCAGCTGCCTGCTGTGGCAGGTTTGGGCGGGGACCATGTCGCAGCGTTCAGGTGTCAGGCATTTGCAGGTTGTGTGAAGACAGGAAACCGATGGGCAAGGATGCATCTGTACCTTCAGTGACAACAACATAGACCACAGCTTGGGCTTTCACCAGTCCTGTGTTCTCTGTCATCTCCAAGGAGAGTTGGCGCTTGTACGCTGGGGCCTCCGTTCCCACCCACACTTCAGCTTCCTCTCCGAGGAAGGGCTGCTTTCATGAAGACTTGAGGATATCGTCCTTGCTGTGCCTGAGCGAGCACAGCCCTCTCTTCCTGTGGTCTGGACGTTTGCCGCGGGGTGAGTCTTCCGTTTCTGAGCCACTCCGAAGATGCTGGACAAAGTTGAACGGCGGCAATGCAGAGACGAGGGCTGGAAGCTTGGGATGCTCAGGCACAAAATAAGGAAGGACAAGGCTGATATACAGATATAGCGGGACCGTTAGGAGCACCCTGCTTCTGGAACCTGAAAGAAAGGGAAAAGCCGCTGGCCGTTCGGGCTGGGACCCCCCACTTCCCCCGCAGCCTGATCTTCAGTTCCTCTATCTTCCTGCTCCACAGACAGCCTCGTGCCAGATGGAGACTCGGGGATGAATGAAGCGGATTGTCAGGGACACACGTGACGTTTACATTCTGTATTGCTTTTTGGGCTCCTGAGAGGTTTTTTGTATTTTTTTTTAAATTTTGCTTATTTCTGGGTCCTGGCAAATATCTGTATAGGAGAGATTGTTCATGAGAAAAGGCATTAGTCCCTGTGACATTTAGCACCCCAAGAAATAAACGCCACAGCTGAGAGAGAAGGTGGGTGCCAGGGTCAGACCTCCACCAAGCCCTTAAGTAGCGGCTGAGAACCTTTGTCGTTTTCAAACCATGGCTCCCACCTTACTGCCTTTTTATTTATTTATTTATTTTTGTCAGCGGGATTTAATACTTACATTTATCCAGAAATTATTCAAGAGGCTGCTAATTTTATTTTTCCTTTATGCCTGTTATTTCAGGTTAGATCAATAAAGGCAAATTATTAGGGCTATAACCCTAATCCCTTCAATTTTCTTAGGCCTCATAGTAAACAGTATTGCGGTAAAGTCCTATTTAAACAGCTCCTAAAAATCAGGAACCTCTGTTAATCAGGATTAATAGAGGGGACGAGGGGGCGGGAGAGAGGTGAGCTTAGCAAAGAGAACCAACTAGACTTCATCCCACGGAGTTTTAAAGAGACGTTCAGAATATGCCCCAGACATCTCTGTTTGTAGATTACATATACCCAAGGTGCTAACGGATAGGGAACGCCACCAACTTCGTCCCTCTTAATAAACAAGGACATGGGAAGCCAGGGTGTGGAACCGCTGCGTATAAAAGTCTCCAGGTCATCGGCAGCCTGGCTGGAGCCACCTTGCAGGTCTCCTGAGCCCCACATTGATTGGCTCCGCCAATGTAACGATGTGTAGCAATTTCAGAATTAGCACGTATCAAATAAAATTCCCATTACCTTCATTATACTCAGCGAGAGAGGAAAATGAACGCATCTTCAAGAGGGGAGAGGGAACCGTTTCCCCCTCTCTCCTGACCTCTGGGATCTGCTCTTCGGTTTCTATTTCGTGTTTTCTTTTACATACAGCATGTACAGTTCAGAATCCCATGTTGAACACATGAGTAAAGTTCTAGGGACTTTTATTCTGGAATGACACTGAACGACATGGGCAGCTGGGACAGCACAGCCTGTGGTTCTGCTGCTCTGGGCCTTTTCTGGGTCCCACCCTTGTCGCTCTCTGAAAACACAGCTCCCAGCCCATTGCTGGGCTCTTGGCCATCTTTGTCCCCTTGGTCCTCGCTCTTAATAGATAAGGAGATCACTATCTGTGCCTCAGTTTCCTCATTTGTAAATACCTTGATACCATGTACCTCATGAGCAGTGATTGTCTCCCCCGGAGATGATGACGTTAGACTTTTGTTGTGTGTCCGCCAGGAACACTTTGCGTTTATTATACAACACGAAACAGCAGCGGCTCAAACAAGGCAGACAAACCTTTCTTGCACAGACTTTTAAGTGCGAAGGCCGACATCCGGGTGTGGTGCGTGCGACAGCTTCAATGGGACCCGGGTGTCTGTGTGGTGTGCAGAGCTCACTGTCCCTGCTGATTCGGCCATCCCGACCCTTGCAGAGGGTTGCACACCCTGCAGATCTCCGGTGCTCCCGTGCCACCCGGGAGGAAGTAGCGGTTAGGGCTGTGGGACGCCAGCCAGCTCGTGGCTCTTGGTGCAGCGCCCCGAGATTCGAAGGCGGACACTGTGCTAAGTTCCTGGGGTGATTGCTATCACATGTTAACGTGTTCCTTTGGGGACGCTGCAAGACAGCAGTGTATTCTAGGATGAAGACTTCTAGAATGCTACTGAACTGGTATTTTGCAAGTAAAACATTAGTGATATTATTCAAAGGGCGAACTGAGGAGGTCTCATATCCCATGTGTTCAGTGGCAACAGGAGCAAGTTGGTGGCGATAGTCTGAAAACTTACCTGCACCATCCTGTTAAACATTGGCTAATCAAAAATTTGGAAATTAGCTATTTTTAATAAAGGTAACATTTCACATTTTCCCCCTTCCCTGGGGTTTTTTTTTTCTATAGTGATGATACTCCTTTTTTTTTTTTTCAGTTTGGCTGAATATTGATTTTTATTCTTGACTGTTGGGTTTTTGTTTGTTTGTCTGTTTGTTTTTTTACCAGAGCATGTAGCTCCTGTTATCTGTGGTTTTGCCTTTCACCATTGTGGTTGTGGGGGGGGTACACCACGGTTTATAACTATTAAGTGGAAAGTTCCATAAATAGTCAATCCCAGAGTTTTAATTTGGATGCTGTTTGAGCTGCGCGATAAAATCCTGCACCATTACGCTCTGCTCCACCTGGGCGCAGACTGTATCTTCTTGAAGCACAGACACACTTTGCGTACACTTCCTGTTCCCTGAACACTTAGTGGCACAATTGAACTGACTGTTCCCCTGGTTCCTATTTTAGTTAATAATGGCCCCCAAAGCACATGGCAAGGAGGCAAGGGGATACCAAGGCGTAAAACATGAAACAACAAATGAACTCTGTTGTGTGTGACAATGCTGTAGGGTTCATAGAAATGAATACTATGTGCACGGCTGAGCACTGTTCTCGGTTTCAGGCATCCGTTGGGCTACAACCCCTAAAGGAGCAATTCTGTACCTCTGCTGGGGAGGTAATAGGATTCTTTCTACAATCTTTTTGGCTATTCCTGTCAGATCTACATTCTCTAGTTTCTTACTCTCTGGCTTTGGGTTGTGTGGGGGAATATAGGCAAACCCTTACGTGGTTGGGGTACAGATTAGTCCATTGTCTCTTTGTAAACTGAGTGGCACTGTTTCTTTCTTATTTTAATAACGTAGACTGTGTCTTTTCAATTTTTTCTTAAGGTATTTATTTAATGTGCAAAGGTATTTTGCCTGTGTGAGGGTGTCAGATCCCCTGGAACTGGAGTTATAGACAGTAGTGTGTGTTGATATTTTGTTTGTGATCTAACAAAAAAGAGCTTGCATGAAGATCAGAGTGCCAAGCTAGCCAGTAGCTAGGTATAGAGGCCAGGCAGCAGTGGCGCACTCGGGAGGCAGAGGCAGACTGAGGAGCTCTGTGAGTTCAAGGCCAGCCTGGGCTACTCAAGATTGATCCAGACTAAAAGAGAAATAGACCCAGGTGGTGGTTGCTCGCATCTTTTACTTGGGAGTCACAACACTAGGGAGGTGGAGACAGGAAGGGATATATATGGCTGGGAGGAGAAAGGAATATAAGAGGGGACCAGACAGGAGCTCAGGATTCAGTCTGAGGACTTATAGAGACAGGATGCCCCATTTAGTCTGAGGATTTCGTAGAGGTTAGAACTAGTG
The DNA here is from genome assembly GCA_004026605.1 of Ondatra zibethicus. Lineage (NCBI taxonomy): Eukaryota > Metazoa > Chordata > Mammalia > Rodentia > Cricetidae > Ondatra > Ondatra zibethicus. The sequence continues at coordinate 38,834 of PVIU01010384.1, read as the reverse complement.
GCTGGCTGCTCTGTTTCTCTGATCTTTCGCTTTCACCCCCTGGGTTTTTATTATTAAAAACAGTTAGAATTCATGCTACAGCAGTGAGCTGCCGTGTGGGTGCTGGGAATTGAAGCCAGGTCCTCTGGAAGAGCAACCAGAGCTCTTCCGTGCTTCTTCCGGCCTCCACTGCTTCTTTCAAAATAAGCTTCTCACCATGACTCTCGAGTTCCAGAATCTAAAAACCTAGGATGAGAATCCAACCCCTTCCCTCACGAGCAGAGGTGACGGTTTCATTGCCATGTGTCAGTGCAGATTGCCTTGCCCTTTGTTGCTTACGGAAGCGTGTTTTCAATAGTACCCTTAAACGCGATGAAAGAATCCTAATTTTACTTTTGTCATTATTGCCTTGACTACAACCAAAACAGGCCAGCTGGTGATGCTCGGTTCCAGCGTTGTGACACAGCAGGTCCCTACTAAAACCAAAAGACCAGGCTGTGGGCTCCCATAACCCAGCATCCAGGTCCAGGCTGGACCACGCCGACAAAACTATTAAGAAATTACTCCTCGTTTTCAAGTTGCTATTAACGTGTGTTTTTCTAATAAAGAAAAAAAAAGTCAAATTATGCAGAGAACCCATTTCAGGCTTCCATTCCCTCCCTGCCCCCTCATGCTCCACGGAAGACAAGTTACCTTCTGCCATTACACATATGGATGCATATGCCTAACACCGAGCAGAACCTCACCCTTCTGAAAAGCACTGTAAAGGACTGTCTTGCTTCTGATGTTTGAAAACCCCGAGTGGGAATTTAGGTTGCCACCTGACCGGGCTCGCTACATTTTCCTCTTCCTAATTTTAGTAATGAACCCGTAACTCCATCAGTCTGGCTGCTTTCCGGCTCTCTGTGCTCAAATCTGTCATCAGGAGACTGTACCTTATTTAAACCTACCGTGCTTGTTTCTAAAAGCCCTCATTAATAACTGTTTCTTAACGTGACATGTACTGTTAACATGTGGGGGTTATTTTGATATGACTTCCAAAGCCATAAGCAACTCTCTTCCTGGGAAAACTTCCCAGATTTTTTTTTTTAAATTTCAAGTATGCCATTTCATCTCTGCGGTGTTCTGTAGGGCATGGTACTGACTGTCAGATGAAACAAGGTTGTGGGATGTAAAGAAATTAGAGGCTTTCTTGGGAAGAGTCTGTTTATTCCTGGAGGCTTCCCTTACTGATAACTCAGGGGCATTGAAAGATAGTATCTCAAAGGCCTTGGCAATAACCTGACTTAACCAGCTAAATTCAGAGGCGTGGAGAGATGGCTCTGAGGTTCACAGCACTTGTGACTATTGCATAGGACCCAGAGTTGCCACACAGTGGCTCACAACCATCCATAAACCCAGTTCCAGGGGCTCTGACACCTTCTTCTGAGGGCCACAGTCACCAGACACCCACATGGTGCACCGACATACACGTGAGCAAAATAGCATACAGATAAAGTGTTTTAAAGAACTAAATTCAAGCTAGCTGGTGGTAGCGCACGCCTTTAATCCCAGCACTCGGGAGGCAGAGGCAGGCGGATCTCTGTGAGTTTGAGGCCAACCTGGTCTACAAGGGCTAGTTTCAGGATAGTTTCCAAAGCTACAGAGAAACCCTGTCTCAAAAAACAAACAAACAAAAAAGAGCTAAATTCATAGAAGACAAAACCAGGTGAGGCCAGAGGCCTTGCTAAAAGACAGCTAATTATTAGAAGAATTGAAAACAGGACTAGGATTTCTCTGTTTTTTTTTTCTCTAGTACATTTTCTACCGTGCCACTTTTTTTTTTTAAAGAAAGACATCAAAACTAATTTACAATGTAGTGTCTATAGCACATGGGTGTGATGGGGCAGGCTTACGTCATAACACTCAGGATACGTAGCAGATCATGACATCAAGGCGACATAAGGAAAACTGTAGAAAAATGGAGAGCATCAGTCACAGTCAAGGTCTTCTATAAACAACCAGATCCAGGACACTTGACTACTCCCCAAAAGATAAACACAGTGAAAAACACCTAAGACCCATCAGAATCAAGCTGTGAAAAAAAAAAAGATGAAGAAAAAAATCTCAGCTTTTGAGAGAAACCGCACTGAAGCTACAGAGGAGAGGAAGGGAACCGCAGGCTTCTTTTCGGTTGGCTGTGGGACGCTGTCTCCAAAGGACTGGGTCGGGGTGGGGGTCCCATAGAATTCTATGTTTATCTGGGAACTTATTTGGATCTGAGGTGGGGTTTTTGGTGATAGACTTGCTTCACAAGATACAGTGGCATGGAATGAAAAGCTACCAAGTGGAAGGAAATATGTGCCTATGTGTAGATGCATGCATGCACACATGCACACACACGTGTGTTTGTGTGTGTGTGTAAAAGGGGGAACAAGTTGCCAATCTCAAGAATGAGGGATACGACTCTGCAAAGCCCAGAGACACCAGAGAGACGGTAAGGGAATACTACAGCCAGCTTCGTGTTGATAAGATCCACTGACCTAGATAAAGAGCCAAAATCCCTTGAAAAGTCAGAATTATGGAAGCTCACAAGGAGGAAATAGAAACTATGAGTAGTCCTACATATTAAACACATTTACATCATAATGAAAAACACTGGAATATGAAATTTGCAGGTCTTGCTGGCTTTGGGTAAATGGTGTCAAGCATTCAGAAATGAATTCCCTGCAACATACAAATTCTTTCCAAAACCACCGGCGAAGAGAGTGTGTCCAAGCATGATGATCTGTCTTCAAGCATGTGCCTACACTAGGGTCTGATAATATAGCAGAAATGTTTTGCAATGGAGCTCCTAATTATCCATTATTGTTTGGGTCATATCGAACTTGCCAAGTGATAAGGTCTAACGTACCAAGTCATGGTCTGTGGAAAGATGGAAATGCTGTACCTGGGATGAAGCCTCACTGTGACCAAAGGGCGTGGACAGGCCAGCTTTAAGAAGTTAGCCCAGGATCTCACACAGAGATCCCATTCCCGGGCTTGTCAACTTGGTCACATGGTCCAAAACTCGTTTATATAACCAAGGGGTGATCCAGTCAGCAGCAGAGGGAGCAGACCTGAGCTTGGCAGCTGGGCCTGCTGGGCCCACGCGGGAGAGCGGTCTTGACCCTGGCTTTTCTCACCAAGTGATGGGGATGAATTTCAACAGCAGAGTGGAAATATTAATTCTCATTTTCTACTAAGCAAAGATTGCTTACATTTTTTTTCCTGCCCATGAGAAAAAGGAAAAACCATGTGAGATGGCATGTTAAGATGCCTGGTTCAAGAGCTCCCTCTACTGTTGGTGTGGTAAATAAGGGGTTCTCTCTCTCCTCCCTCAGCCATGCATGCAGACAGCTCTGAGGCCCAGGGCTTCAGAAGCCCCTTCTCTGGGATGAATTCCCCACTGGCCCAACCTTGTGCAGAGCTGTTGTGAGCTTCTGAGTGCAGCAACCACACCATGCCTGGGATCTGCATTTGCATGCCTTTAATACCAGCATTCAGGAGGCAGAGGCAGGTGGATGTCTGTGAGTTCGAGGCCAGCCTGGTCTACAAAAGCTAGCTCCAGGACAGGCTCCAAAGCTACAGAGAAACCCTGTCTCAAAAACAAACTGTAGAGTGACGGAGCCTGGTTGGTTTCTGTCTTCCCACCAGGTTCCACAGTCATTAGATCCCAAAGAAAATCACACAGAGAGTCTACATTAGGTTATAAACTGATTGGCCTATTAGCTCAGGCTTCCTATTAGCTCTTATAACTTATATAGCCCATGATTCTCATCTATGTTAGCCACATGGCTCAGTACCTTTCTCAGCGGGGCAGGTCACATCCTGCTTCTTCTGTGGTCCCAGCAGGAGTGCCAAGGGAGCTTCCTGCTTCCCAGAATTCTCCTGTTCTCACCTCTACTTCCTGTCTGGTTTTCCCGCCTATACTCTCTGCCTGGCCAATCAGCGTTTACTTAAAACATGATTGACAGAATACAAACAATTCTCCCACACAAACGAAAAACAAAACAAAACAAAAGAATGCTTGCTTTTTTTTTTGCATTTGCATTTGCCGCAGTTTCCTGGGTTTGCTGCTATCTTCCTGCCAGCATGGTCTACTCCACAGGGTACCCTCTATCCCATCTGCACCTTCACGTCTCTTCCCCCCTCTGCTCAGGCGGCCCTTTCTCAGCTGGTTTGCACGGAGGACAGACTTCCCTTTTCTCCCTTTTGTAACATCTGTAATCAGTTCACGTCTTCCTCCTGTCTCTTCCCTCCTACGCAGTCCTCACCCGAGAGTGCTCGCTTGGTCCATTAAGCCTTGGGACCACGGGCACAAAGAGATGCTTGCTAGGATCTCAGGACACACTTTTAGACCAGTCTGTATTTTTGCCGTTTTTCATTTGATCCTGTTATTATTTACGTGATTTCTTGGAGACACCAATGTCCACAGCGATGATTAACTCCACTGTAGGATTCTTCCGTTTCTGACCTCTTGGGGTTTGAGCAACGCTGTACATAAATGGCACAGCCGTATTGAGAGTCAGACTCTGAGGGGAACCAGTTCGGAAGCGGGTTGCTCCCTGCGGAATGGGAGCTCAGTACCCTCCCTCTACACATTTTCCCCATTCCTGATGCCAGCATGGGAGGAGCTAGGAACTTCATCATTTTGATACAGTCTCATAACATTTAAAGTTTTAGTTACTTTTGCATAGCAAGGACCAAAATACCCACGATAACAACTTAGAGAAGGGGACATACCGCTCACAGTTTTAGAAGGTTCAGCCAGGGTTCCTTAGCCTTGAGCACTCGAGCAGAATAGCGTTGTCGTTGTCATGGGAACACACAGGCGAGGAGTTGCTTCAGTTCAGGGTAGATGTGGAAGGGACTAAGATCCAGATGTGACTTTCAAGGGCCAGCTTTTTGGACCTACATCCTCTCTAGGCTCCTCCTGAAGTTTTTACAGCGTCTTAAAACAATAACCTTAGGTATGGATGAAGTGCTTCATATGTGAGACCCCGGAGGACAACCCATTTTGAAGCCATAACAGTACGGTTTGTCAGTAGGTCATATATCGATTGTGAGTTCTATGTATGCGAGCTTTAATGATCTCACTTACAGCTCTATCTATGGTACCTAGAATAATAGTGACGCAGAGTAGCAGGAATCATGCAGAAAGCAGACGATCTTCCAGAGTTTAATCTCCAGTCCGTGTGACGAGGTCATGACATGCAAAGATTACCAAACGGGTGTTTACAGCATTGCGTTACGTTTCCACCACGTCGACAGAATTTAGCCTGCATTTTATACTTACACATATCTCAATGCATGATAGTCACGTTAATTATTTAAATTAATTATATATAATTAATTAAATTATAGATGACTTCAGAGTACAACTAGAGTTAATGTTTAAAATATACTTCAAAATAAATAGATATTAAAACTAAAATATGTTTCGTTTTGTACATCATCCATGACAGATGGCACCGTCATTAAAATGTATCATGGTTTCCCTATGTTAGAATTACCCAGATCCTTCACCCTCTGATCTTGAAGTTCTTCCCACTAGGAGTGAAAGGTTTTCCTTTCAGCCACACTGATGTAGGATGGGTCATTTGACTGGTGTTGGTCCTTGAAGAGTGTGTGGGAGTGTTAGTGAATGCATTCCGGGCCAGTGCCCTAAGTCTTTGCCGTTCACTGTGAAACAATCGTGTCCAGGGCAGCCATTGATCCAAAGAGTAGAAATATACACAGGACTGAGCTGCACTGGGCTGTATCCCAGTCCCCAGAGCACGGAATCCAGCCTATTCGTAGCCCGATAAAAACTGCCGCTGGTGTGAAAATCCGTGAGTAAGGAATGTTGCGTGTTTTAAGTTAGTTTATTTAAGTCAGCTGCTCATTCTATAGTGTTACTGAAGGAATCACTGAGTCAGGCACTACCCAAGACGGAGTTAGGGAGAGCTGTATGTCAGGAAAAGTACTAAAATGCCTATTCGATACAGACTCACGCATTTCAGAGTGGGTACCGCACAAGTTAGCGCTAACTAACAGAACATCTGATCACCTCTTCATTTCAGATATCTGCTTATTTTTGGAGGGAAAAAGCAAAGAACAGGGCTCTGGGGAAAAAAATCAAAACACAACAACAAAATCCACAACGTGCCTCGAACGTGTTCTGGCTTGGGAAAGTTGGCGCAACCAGGCCAGAGCAGGAACATAATCTCCCGGGCCATTCATTCCGTTCAGATTCTCAGGTTGAGTTTTCCTGGGGCTTCTTAGCAACTGGGATAACTTTCCTCCTTAGAGCAGCTTTAATGGCTTCATTTCATTTTAATTACACACACACACATACACACTACACACATGTATGTATGATCGTGAGTCTGTACATGTGAGCGTAGGTACCCATGGAGGCCGGTACAGCAAGTTCGATACCTGGGTCTGGAATTTCAGAGGGTGCTAAGCCTCCTAACTTGGGTGCTAGGACCTGAACTCTGGTTCTCTGGAAGCATAGGACACAAACTCTTACCCAGTCCTCAGCTTTACACCTTCTTCCCTTATTGTTTACTTCCCTCTGAGTGTAGCCCCAGAGGAAGCCGTAGGCGTTGGCTTTGAACACCTATTGCTTATCTTTCTTTCTTTGCTATACTGAATCTAGAAGGTTCTGGCTTGGGAAAATGTAGTGTGTGTGTGTGTGTGTGTGTGTGTGTGTGTGTGTGTGTGTGTGTGTGTGCGGGGGTGGTCAGTAAGCAGCAAAAAAGTGAGATGACGTTAGACAAAATTCTTTATATGTTCCAAACTGCCATCCAAGATCCATAAGTCAGGCTGGTTAGGGTAATGAAGGGTTGATCAGGATGACGCCTGTCCAGTGGTTGACAGCCCTGTAAACCTGTACCTGGCAGTCACCAGCTGATCTCAATTCAACGATGACAGCAGTTCCTACTTATAGGTGTTTGCAGACTTCCAGGGACCGGGGCCCTGAGAGTTTCTCTCTCCTGCCAGCCCATCCCTAGACAGCGGAAGAGGCCACTCCGTTTTACTGAAGCAATTGGCGCTCCAGCAGGGTGTGCTCCCTGCTCTAGATAAATAAAGCCTGCTCCAGACTCCATCTCGGGCGAAGCAGAGTTACAGTTTTATCGTCTTCTATTATCTGGGAAGAGAGTTTTCCAAAGCTCTTTAGATTTTTCTCAATGGCATCACTAGCTTGCCTCATATCTTCTCAAGGGTCTGAGTTGTCATCATGCCACGGAGTTGATGCTCAAACAGTGTGACAAACTGAAAAAAAAATGTGTTTCTTTCTGGTGCTGTTGCGCTGTTTCCAAGTAGACTTCCTAGCCCAATTCTAATATTCCAGAAGCCTAGATTTTTTTTTATTAATTTTCAGTTCGGCAAGGATTAATCTGGATATAAAAGTGCTTTCCAAAAGACATTTTCCTCCATACATCATAATTGTTAGAAGATCAATGCACATAAATCAAAGTCACTCTGCCAAGCTTCACATAGAGAATGTCCCTTTTCTGTTTGTTTACATTTTTGGGCTTTAAAGTGACAGCCTCGTATTGGAGGCACACAACAACAGCACCGTTACAGGCGCAGGGCCTTCAACACGCTGAAATGTCTATCAACGAAAGCAGTCTCCCATGCTTCCTTAAACAATCTAACGAGGCTACAACAAGCAAAGGCGTCATTCCAACCGTAAAAACAAAACCAGCAGCTACCGAGGCTGAGGCCTTTGAGCCAAGAGTTGCCAATCTTGTTTATAAGAGAAAGAGCCACTCGCTGTATTGTATACGCGAGCTCGGAGGAGCTGTTTGGTTGCTTTGCAGCAAAGACAATACAAAAATAAATTAGGCCTCGATTGGGTTGAGGGAAGCAGTCTTTGGAGCCACAGCTGTATAGCTAACCAATCTGTAATTGTGCTGCCTCAGCGAGGGAAGGGAGTCTGTTCCCTCGCTTGCCACACAATGGGCCATGCAGGGGAAAGCACTCAGGGTTTCAAGGGCAGCAGTCTTTGGGTGCCTGCCAGGACAGATCTGTTTAGCAAACAGGCTGGGGGGTGCTTATTAGTAGGTTGTGGCTTGCAGACCATAAAGCCCCCCGGGGGGCTAGAGGCACTGATCAAATGGTGGATCTCGGTGCCGGCCAGTCATTGGCTGAGAAGGAGATCAGCGCTCCAGCTGCTTCTCACAAGCCTTAATTATGCCCCTGCTGGATGACTCCTTCTGTAACTCTTTCTGTTGGTCCAGAAGACAGGCCATTAAAGGTTAACATAGGAATGACTCTTCAAATTAAAACGTGGAGTCTCCCGATGAGTTACAGTGGCATTATTCATCCTCAGGAACAAGGTTTGGTTAGCCTGGGGAGTGGAGTCGGGTTTCTAGCGGAACACAGCACATCTTATTTTCTCTGGTTGCGTTTTCTTCTTTAAAAAATTATTGGTCTTCTCTGCCCCCCTGCTTAGAGTTTTGTTTCTATTGAATGACTCAAGGTGGCTTGAGGCTTTAAATTAGTGCCTGGTACAGTATCATTGAGGCCTTAGAAGAAGGAAGCTTGTCTGACCTATGGTACATTAAAAAAATCTGGGTAATTTCATCTTTTGGTCTCACACAGTCTCTTCCATGTCTTTTTCTCTAGGTCTTAAGGGAGCAGGAGAAAAGGGAGATTATTTGTGTCACTGTGTTTCACGGAAGTTAGTTCAAGAATGCAGACTTACACTTCTGTCCTGTCTCTGGGTACTATAAGGAGCAAAATCTTTTGTGTCTCTTGATCTCCTATTGCTTAGTTGATAATTCTTCTCTGTTAAAGTTAGTGAGACCATTTATCCATTAGATACGAGTCTTAGACTCTTGCTTGTAGACAAGGCAGAGAAAGAGACACCCATCTCCCTGTGATGTGGGAGTCCCCTCTGTGTGCTGTGGTTATCATTAATGAATAAAGAAACTGCTATGGACCTATAGCAGGGCAGAACTTAGCTAGGCGGGGAAGACTGGACTGAATGCTGGGAGAAGAAAGGTAGAGAGAGAGAAGTCATGGATCTGCTGCAGAGATAGACATGCTGAAACTTTGCTGGTAGGCCACGATCTTGTGGTGATGCACAGATTAATAGAAATGGGTTCAATTAAGATGTAAGAGTTAGCCAATGAGAAGCTAGAGCTAATGGGCCAAGCAGTGTTTTAATTAATACAGTTTCTGTGTGATTATTTTTGGGGTTAAGCTAGCCAGGTGGCTAAGAACCAACAAGCGGCCTTCTTCCCCAACATCCTTGGAGGCTGATTTGCAATGATGCTTCAAAAGCGCAATATGAAAAACCTTTCTTAACATCTGCGATATTTCAGTCCAGATTTGGAGACATTCTTCTAAAGGCTGTACATGGAAGACGGTTTCGTTTCTAGTTTTATGATTGACGTGGGCCTACTTTGCGCTGTGATTTTGCAAATGACTAAAGTGAATTCTAGTTATTTAGAACAAAGGATTTATACAGGAGCTCATGATCCTACAAAGGGTGGCTTTTATCACCTTGAAACGACTTAGTGTTAATAAAATTGGCCATATTCCTTACCAAAACTTTTAACTCCAAACAGATACACAATAAACAATTTTGAGTTCCTTTGGATGGACTTCGATGTCATTTTGTTCATTGCAATGAAACCATTCACTTGTTAATTTTCTCCACCGTCAGTCGGTATTTTCTGTGGGTCTTTATTATTTCAGTGAGTTTATCTGATGAGAACGAGCAGCTTTGAAAGGTGCTTAGATCTGTTCAGTCTGAGCATGCAAATCTCGCTGCAGTAAAGTGTTCTTGGAATTCCTAGCCTGAACAAAATGAACCCTGAGCCTAAGATACAGCTGCTAGAAACACACAGGAAGTCCACAGCGTGATTTTCTACACCTAACCTCCACCCGGCACACGTCTCTGAATGTCTACAATGTCCTTGCTATTGTATTTGAGATGAGGGAGAGCAGGACCTGACTGCAGTTTTCCCTGGGAAGTAGAGGATAATTAGATGCCAACACGCACTCACAGAGGACTGTGGTGCTTGCAAGCCTGGGTGTACGTAAAGACAAACTAGAGGAGGTTGAAACTCTTTATTATTACGATAAAATAAAACATGCTTGATGAATGTAATGGAAACTTCAAAGCACATGTGTTTCACAGATTCAGATATAGCTACTATGCGTGTTTTGTTGGACATCCATTCCAATCGCTTTTCTGCACATGTATGACATATGCATATGTGTTTATATTTTGAGATGGCATCACCGACTTTTAACCTTATTTGAACTGAACACCTAGTACGATTCCCACCTCCCTCCCTTGCCCTTCCACCTTGCTCCTCCATCCTTAGCGGCCCAGAGCCTGGAACCAGTAACTGCAAGGCAGCCAGCGCCTCCTTAAGTTGCAGGGACGACTTTGAGATGCACAGATCTCACCCAGTAAGAAGGGAGTTTTGGATGCTTAGGGCGTTTCTCATCTGAGAAAGGAAAGGCTTAGGCATGGCATCACGCATTTAACACACAAACACAGGTCCCCGTTGCACAAAGCACTGGGCTCTAGAGTAATATCTATAAAGATAGATACAACTGTAAAGGAAAAAACTGCCTGTTTCCCAGCCAGAAATTTCACCCAGGCAAGGAAACAGTCCTCTGCGGTGCAGGGCAACTGAGCTTTGAGAAGTAGGAGTCGAGTCGGGCGGTGGTGGCGCACGCCTTTAATCCCAGCACTCAGGAGGCAGAGGCAGGCGGATCTCTGTGAGTTCAAGACCAGCCTGGTCTACAGAGTTAGTTCCAGGACAGGCTCCAAAGCTACAGAGAAACCCTGTCTCCAAAAAAAAAGAGAGAGAGAGAGAGAGAGAGAGAAGTAGGAGTCTTTAAATGGGGACCACCAACCAGAAGAACAAGACAGATGTTACCAAAAAACAATGTTCTAGACTGAAGGAACTGGAAAGGAAGAACGGAAAGGAAGGGGTGGAATGAACGAGGGTTTCCAGCCTGACTGGAAAGAAGCCGTGGTGTCTCCTAGATTTCAAGCAGCAACACCTGTGAGCGGTCACGTGTTGAGGGGGGTCACCAGCAACAGGCAGGACCTTCTGCGGCATAGCAGTGGCCAGCCGCAGACCCCACTCAGGGCTCTCTCCTAGTGACACGGGAATGTGGGGAGGGCTTCATGCCTATGCTCCTGCATAAGCGCGTTCACTCAATGCAGCTCTGATAATCACAGCTAGTCTTTGAAGGGCTGCACACTTTCCAACAGAATCTCCCGAGAAGGCACGAGACTAGGCTTAGGGCTCCCAAGGCCAGCGAGTGACAGTCAAGGTTCAGATTTAAAACCCAGAAACTGACCACAGCTTTCTTCGTCTGTGACCCGAGCAACTCGGCTGGGGCTAACTTGGGCGTGTGTGTTCCATGGGCAAGGGGCAGTGATCAGAACATTGGCTTCTTCTGCTAAGGGGTAAGCTCACATTTGTGTGAAGCAAGAATAAATCCTTGTGACATGTTGTTCTACACCAACTTCTGTCTTGACCCAGGCTTCCCAGGGAATTAATAAGAACCTCTGCGAGACAAGTAGAGTTTTGTTTTGTTTTTTTCCTCAGCGCCATCTTCTAGAATGTTTTGGAGAAAGGAAAGGGGAACCCGGTTAGGGCAAATGATGAAAAGGCGACACCCCTCTTAAAGATAAAAGTTTATAATTGGCATGGAAGGTTCTAGAATTTAAAACGAAAAGTTTGTGAAGCTATAGGAAAGCAGGATAAACCTCAACGACAAAATAACAGGTTTCAGATGTTAAAAATATCCACCAGCTAACCCAGAGCGAACCAATTATAACACATTGCCTCTAATGCCTGGGTCTGAAACCTGGATGGTAAGCCCCCAACTTACAGGAAATGTCAGCTCCTTAAGACCAATTAGCAGACTTTTGTCTCCAAATTTAGAACTCCAAGTTGCTCTTCTGTTGGAGCTACTGAGTTCAGCACTGTCTTCCTGTTAGCGGGTATGAGCACTTACGGGGTCCATTGCACTCAAGTGTGTGATTGTTGAGACGCCCACATCGCACTGATGTAATTGCTACCCGGGCAAATACATTTTTCGCAGTCACCTGGGATCTCTTTGGAACGACGAATCCTCCCTCTTTCAGAGTTCTATGTGTTTTAGCGTTATTTAATTTTCACCATATCGAAAACACACCTCAAAAGTTGACAGGTAATACGTTGCCGTTGCTAGAGTGTTGTCAATCATTTGGGGACATAGTCTCCAATCGCTTGGCGTGGATTTGATACACAGTAGACGGCTTATCAAGTGTCATTTGGGGCGTGTAACTGAACCCACGGAATAATGAAACATAATCTCAGGCGACAGTGAAAGAATTTTTGTATCTCAAGTATAAAGGGCCTTTTGAGGTTGGGGAGCCTAGGTGATGAAATTCTTCCTAGTGGGCTCCTTCCCACACCCCAGAGTTAGTTTAAAACGGCCTCGTGCGCCAAAGCCCGACTGCACTCCAGGAAATGATTTAAGCTGTGCAGCTGAGCACCGTTTTATTCATAGTGCACGACAAAGAAAAATAAAATTGACTACCAGAGGTTCCCTTTTAGAAAACCAGTCGGTTTTCACCACCACGGTCCCATCTCTGTTCACGCCCGTGATGAACAGCGGAGATAGCCCACGGGCTCCTTCTCCGGTTTGCACTGAGTTGGGGCTACTTCCCAGCATGCCTGGCGTGCCCAAATTCATTCCCAGTTATTAGCTGAGACCCTCCTGGTAGGTCTACCCCTTTCCCCCATAGGGAAATGTAAAATTCATTTTCCGTAACTTTTCATGCTGCCAACTGAGACTGCAGGCGGACGGCTCACGTGTGAGGTGGATGGACGCATGAGCCTTCCAGGAACGTGCCGGGTCTAAGCGTCTACGAATGGCTTCGGTTTGCGTGGTCTTTGGTGTACTTGGGGGCCCTTTCTCTGGATGCCTACTCCACTGTAGCCCAATGTAATAGGAATCCTCGGTTGTCACTGTTGGGTTCATGTGGTTGTGTTCTGTACCTTGTTTATGTCAGGCTCTGGGGCCTGTAAATTGGATTCTATAGTCTTGAAACATTGGGCTATAGTGTATAGATTAGAAACATAGTATTTTTTTAAATGTATTGAATTAGTCTGGATAACTTAGAAACTCTCTTATTTCTGTCTTTCCACGTGCATATGTAACGGATTCCCACTTGAGAAAGTCTCTCACATCCACCAGCAACACAGGAAGGATGGAGCTCCCTGTAAACTTCAGCAGTTGCTTGTCTCAAAAAAGATCCTACAGTGAAATGAACATGGAGTAGAATGGATTAAGGGCCTGAAGTGAAGACAGAAAGACGGTGTGTATGGTGGGGAGGTCTTGGTGGGCAAAGACACGGCTGTCTGTCCAAGGCTCTGACTTGGAGTCATGCCATGGCCAAAGACTGGAGAATGGTGATTGGTGTTGGATAGATGATTCCTTTGCTTGCATGTCATTTAGGTTACTGTCTTCATTTGTATTAGAAATTCCATGCTAGATGCTTGAATCTCCACATGTCAGAGCCATGTAAAAACAGAAGGGTTTTACACATCGAGGCTGCTACTTTGACTCCACATTCTTCAGGGAAGTGCAGTCAGCCTGGAAAAGGAGAGTCACACTAAGTCACACTAAAGTGGAGGGACATAGAGGAAAAGGAGGTCACACTAGTAAGAGGTTTGTAAAGCGCACTCTCTCACTCTCTCTCTCACTGTGTGTGTGCGTGTGTGCATGTGTGTGTATGTTGCATGTTGCACGTGTGGAAGTAGGAGAAGAACCCATGGAAGTCAGTCCTCTCCTCCTACTACATGGGCTCTGGATATTAACCGTGGATCTTCAGGCTTGGCCGCAAGGGCCTTTCCTTGACGATGTCTCCCTAGCCCAGTACTGACACATTTTAAGGAATAAAATGTCAGTGGGAGAAAGAAGAGCACAGAAGCCTTTGCACAATCCTTTTGTGCGGCCGACATCTATTCCGAGGCGCGCCACCTGTCTCCCCTCCACACTTCAAGCACGCATCTTCGTTTTCTCAAAAGTTGTTCTTTCCTGAACCAGTAAATTTTAGAAAGGGAATTTTTTTTTTGTGAGTCCTCCTGCTTAAAGCAGGTATGTATCTGTGACCCTGCTATACTTAGGAGACCAAGGCAGAAAGATCTAGAATTCATGGCCATCTTGAAATTACAGAGTGAGACCCCATTTCTTTTCATCTTTTATCATTGTAGCTTAGCAACTTCATTAATAATCTACACATCATTTTACCTATTTAAGTTGGACACTTGGTGGTATTTTTAGTATGCTTATCAAGCTATGCAATTGTCATCTTAATTTTACATTTTCGTCCCTACAAAAGTAAACATGGTACCCCAAGCACTCGCTATCACCTCTCACTATGCTCCTGCCCCCCTCTCTAGGCCTCTTAACTACAAATAGTCTCACTCACAATGAATTTGCCTCTTCTAGACACATCCTATGGCTGGACTCCTATGCCATGGGGTCCTCTGTCATTGACTTCTTTCCTTTTTCACTTTGGAGCATCATCCTTCTTTTGTCTTGTGCCAGATCTTCATTCCTTCCCCTCAGAGGCTCACACCCCAGTGCCTCGCCATCAACTAAAGGACGTTTCCGTTGCTTCCACCTTGTGGCTATTCTGAATGCTCAAAACCCTGTACAGACGCATATTTATATCCATTTGGGGCACATACCTGGGGGTCGAGCCACTGGGTCATGCGTGAACACGTGTTTAAGCTTTTGAAAGCATGTCAACCTTTTTTTAAAGGTGATTAGACCATTTACATCACGTGACAGTGTTTGAAGGTTCCCATATCTCCCCACAGTATCGGCTCCGGCTGTCATTGCCCCGTTAAGTTTGTAAGGTACACAAGGTGGGGTTTTGTTTGGTTTTGTTTGTCTTGAGTTTTCCTAATGATGAAGAGCATGGAATCTCTCTTCACATGTTTACTTAACACTGGCATCTTTTCTGGAGAGAAAGCCATGTGTCACCGCTCTGAAGGCAGTGGGACCTTGGAGAATGAAATCAGAAAATGCGTCAGACTGAAGTCTCATGAAATAGCCAGCTTTATTCAGAGCATCGGACAGTTTATACCCTGAGGGTTAAGAGGAGTAAAGTGTCCAACCACAGGGGCAAGCTGCATGCGGTGGACAAACCACACATGGTGGGCGAGCCATACAGAACCAAAAACCTTTTTTTCCCATAGAGGCATATAAATAAATAGCCAAATCCAGTTGTAAAGAACTATCCGAGGCAAACTCATGCCTATGTGCTAAACCTGCGAGGTATGTGGGAGCAAAATCCAAGGACAATTCTGTGTTCTTAAAGAAAATGAGGTCACAAGACTCTTGCCTTATTTTCTTAGAGTCTTCTCAAAAGCGTCCACAAGTCTGCCCACACAGCCCATCCTTGGGCTGTGCTCTCGCCGAATGTTGTTAGGAGAATCCCCCACCCATTTTATTGAAAGGGACCTTTTCCCCCTCACACAATATACTGATTAAAATTTTCCTCCCCTCTACTCCTCCCAGTTGCTCCTCCCCTTCCCTCCCATCTGGATCAACTCCCTTTCTGTCTCTCATTAGAAAACAATAGGCTTCTGCGGGGTAAAAATAAATCAAACGTGGTAAGATAAAACAAAAACTAGCACATCGCAATAGGTCAAAGCAAGCAGGCAGAAGGAAAAGAGTCCAAGAAAAGGCACAAGAAAGCAAGATAGATGCAGAGACACAATTGTTTGCACACTCAGGAATCTCCTAAAACACTAAACTGGAAACCATAATATATCCCTGAATATATATATATAATATATCATTGTATATATATATGTAATATATATACATATACATAGACACCCCCGTATGTATGTATGTATGTATGTATGTATGTATGTATGTATGTATGTATATCCCTGAATGTGGATCCTGGAAACCAGACTCAGCTCCTTTATAGGACAGCCCTCTCTTAGACACTGAGCCATCTCTCCAGCCCTGATATAAAATGGTGAATTGAGCAGTATGAGTACTTGATTCAGGTGTTGGGAGATTGCTGGCATTAACCGAATAGCAGGTAAGAGGACTGTGGGTCACTTCTTTGGTCCGTGGCAGCATATGCTTATCTAATCAATATTTTAGATCCATCTTCAGAACTGCAAAGAACTTAGTCCAGAGAGCTGTCGCGGTCATGCCGGTGTGGGTATAGCTTACCGTGGATTTGGGCTGAGTTAGCAATAAAACTTCTTTAAAGGAATGTGGCGCTTGTGAAGGGACCCAACTCTGGCAGGCAGGTTGGGTCTCATGATTTGAAGGTGAAATATCTCGTGTGTTTTCACACTTATGCCCCTGCTGGGGCCACTGTTTTGGGAGGTTGTGGAGCCTTTAGGGGGTGGAGCCTAGCTGGGCTTGTGGGTGATAGGGGACAGGACTTGAAGGGTCATATCCACCTCTGGTTCCAGCCTGTGTGCGCTGTCTCCTAGTCCTCCTACGTGACGATCCTTTGTTCTACCTCCGGCCTAAGGAGGTGGAGCCGTTCCTACCACAATGACTTCCCCACCGAACCAGCTGAAGTACCACCGAGTCCATGAGCGGAACTAAAGCTCCGCTCGCCTGAACCGTTCCCACCTGCTACTTTGTCACCGCAACAACAAAAGTAACTACGGGAAGTGGCTGTTCACCATCTGTCTTTGGTGAAATTACCGACTCCCACCTTACCCTCTCCTCATTTGGGAGATAACACCTGTGGAGGACTAAAGGGGGTGGTCATTTGTGAAACGGGGGCTCCGTTCATCATCAAGAGTCACCACGATCATCACCACCCGTCTCAAGTGACAGAAAGCGGGTTGTCATAAGGGTGACCGCTGAAAGGTAACAGTTGTGGTTCAGTTCTCTGGCAAGGATACTGGAGCCAGGCACCTACCACCGCTTTTGGTACCAGGTAGCATTTTTTTAAACACCAGTAAGCCATTAATTAGCTCTGTGTCATAACTTGTACCAGCAACTAAAGCGAGGATGGATCTTTGCCCGGAGGTACCCATACAGAGACTGTGGATCAGGTTGCTGACTGTAAGCTGAGCCCCTACTGATCTCTTGGCGTTCCAACAGCATGATTTCCCCGGATGCCACACATCTCTTTCAAGGCAAACTGCTGTAGAAATGTGTGTTCTGGGCGAGTATTCCTGCTGCCATCAGAAACTTCCCGTGCGTCCTAAAAGCACGCAGGGAAGGAAGGAGCTCGGTTGTCAGGACAGAGGATGGGCTGAACCCTCTTCACACTGGCCGACACGGGCTCCCGGATGGAGGCACAAGGACGGCAGACTTGGGTGGTGTGGTCTTACAGGTCATTTAGTGATTGCTCACCTGTGTGAAAAATCTCGGCCAGTGGGTTGTCCATGGCTGTCTTTGGGCGGTGTGCTGGTTCTGACTGGGGTTTGCTGAGGAGTCTCTGAGTTGGAAGGAAGGACATCTGTGTTACGCTTGTTGGTTTTCCTGCGTGTTTATGCAGGAAGCCCGGCTCCTGGTGTGCACCGTGGCTCATCGGAGCCATCAGTGCTGTCCTTACTCTCCTTATTTCGGTACTTTTACCCAATGCAAACTCCATTTTTGTGAAGGGTCCCCAGTGCGTGAGTGTCACTGGGATGTCTTTGGAATCACCGTCTACGGCTGATTTAACTTGAAGAAACGGGAGGTGAGTCTTCTTGGAAACTGTTAAGGTGAATCAGCTCCAAGGCTTACACAGTTGTGGGTACAAAACTCCACTGGCATCACAGGGGGCGGAGAGCTGAAAGGGGCTTGGTTCCCCAAAGGCTGTATTCCCACCCCTGCAGAACGGGTGCCATGGGGCTGCCAAACACGGGTAGCCTGCTTTGAATGCGAACTCCTGGAAGACAGAACATTTTCTCTGTGGTCTACAAGTAGCTATGAAATAATTCCTGTAGAAGAATTCTCGTTTATCATTTAGTGTGAATTCTCTATTCCAGGTGGGAGGTCTCCAGGGGAACAGTTTGCGTAGGATTATCAGAAATCCAGTATACGTATTTTTCCTAGACTTTTTCTTTTACTGAAGAATTGCTTGCTAACTCACAGTTTTGCAAATATACCTAACATCTATGTCTTGATTATCATCACTCAAGCAATGCCTTCCTGTGTATTGTTTTGTCAGTTACAAAATTTGTAGAGATTAGACATTTTGAAAGTTTGGGTGTGCTACAGTCCTTTCTGTATTAACATCGTGCTTGTCAAATAGCTCAGCATAATCCCAGAGGGATCGTAACAGTGAGTGCACACAATCTCAACAGTGAATGTGCACAATCATCGCAACAGTAAGTGTGCATAATCTCAACAGTAAGTGTGCACAATCGCAGCAGTAAGTGCACAATCATCTCAGCAGTAAGTGTGCATAATCTTAAAAGAGTACGGCCAGAGTTCTGCTTTATGTATTACAATTTCCTTTCAGATCTAGGTGTCTTTTTAGACACACAACAGATAGCACACATATTTGTCAAGGTTTTCCAGAAATCTAGAACAGAGAGAGAGAGAGAGAGAGAGAGAGAGAGAGAGAGAGGAGGAGAGAAGAAGAAGAAGAAGAAGAAGAAGAAGAAGAAGAAGGAAGAAGAAGAAGAAGAAGAGGAAGAGGAAGAGGAAGAGGAAGAGGAAGAGGAAGAAGAAGAAGAAGAAGAAGAAGAAGAAGAAGAAGAAGAAGAAGAAGAAGAAGAAGAAGAAGAAGAAGAAGAAGAAGAAGAAGAAGAAGAGGAAAGAAAGAAAGAGGGGGGAGGCAAACAGACTAAGAGAAAGAGTGTGAGAAAAAGAGATCCACTTTAGGGAGTTGGCACACCCTGCGGAGGCGAGGAGTATGTGGGGCCATCAGGCTGGGCACCAGGGAAGCACTGATGTGGCAGCTCAGGTCCAAAGGTGTCTTCTGGCTGAATTCCTTCCCGCTTTAGGAGCTCAGTTTGTTATTCCACTCAGGCCTCTCATTGATTTGATGAGGCCCACCCACGCTATGGAGGACAATCGCTTCACTCAAGTTTCACTGATTTAAATGTTTTTCTCATCCAAAAAATCCCTTACAGAAACATCCAGAATTTTTGACCACATATCTGGCACTACAGCCCAACCGAATTGATATGAAGTTAGCGATCGCAGCACTAAACTCCAGTCTCTCACTAAGGCCACATCTGGAGGGAGCGTTGCTCTGACTTTCAGGTCTCTGAGGCAATCAGACTTTCAGTGAGACGGAAAACAGCACACACGCACATGTACACATAGCTATGCATATGGACACATGCACACACAGAGACACACTTGTACATGCACACACATACACAGCCACACACAGAGACACACTTGTACATGCACACACATACACAGCCACACACAGAGACACACTTGTACATGCACACACATACACAGCCACACACAGAGACACACTTGTACATGCACACACATACACAGCCATACACTCACGCGTGCACACATCCTGAAGTTGATCCTTGTTAGACTTTAGGGAAAAAGAACATAGTTAATGGAGAGTGGGTGAATTAATATTTCAGAGAATCAGCCCCACGTGTCTCCCACTCACAGCCACGTGTAACCAGCTGCAAGATACTACATCTTTATTATTACATTGTATTCACCGTGTGCATGTGAGCACACAATGATGCATGTGTGGAGGTCAGAGGTCAGTGTGAGGGGTTTGTTCTTTTTTCCTACTAAATGGTTCCCAGGGAAGACTTCAGGCCACCCTTGCTTGGCACCTTGCACTGTTTCTTGTTGAGCCGTCCTGCTGGCTCCACGCTTAACATTTAAGAGGAGAGAAGGCTCTGAAAATTTCAGTTCTTGTCACGATGAGTCTTGCGACTTTTGTTTATGTAAATGAGATTAAGAAACCCCCGCAGCCATCCTAATTCTGGTTTGTTTCCCTGTGAGGCTTCTTTCCCATTCTAGTCTAGGTTGGGGATACTGAGTGTGCATGTGTGTATGTGTGTGAATGTGTGTGAGTGTGCACGATTGCATGTGTGCATGTGTGTGCATGCATGCGAGCATGTGTGCACATGTGTGTATGTGTGTGAGTGTGCACGGTTGTGTATATATGCATGTATGGGAGCACTGTGTGTGAGTGTGCACGATTGCATGTGTGTGCATGTGTGTGTGTGTTCGAGACAGGATCTCAGTATGTACAGGTTGGCCTTGAACTCTCTGTGTAACCCACGTTGGCTCTGAACTCACACACTCCTTCCGCCTCTGCTTCCCAAGGACTGGCTTCTCAGGTTTGTGCCACTATGCCCAGGCCAGGCTTCTGTTTCTTTCCTCATGATGGGAGGCAGCCGTTCTAACCCTGTTCACACCCATCTCCGCTCCTCGCCTGCGCGGCCACCTCCGCTTCAGGGTTTCACAGCCTCCAACTTTCCACGTTACATCAAGCGGTCGTTTCAAATGCTGTCCACATGTTCCTTGTGCTTCGCACGGTAAGGTGATTCTCGAGGCAGAGCTGGCGAGCCTGAACCTGCTCCTGGCCCTTCTGCTTGTCAGGACCTGGTGCCTCTGTGAAAGAGGTTGCACGTAACCAAGTGATAGCTCTGGCTACTCACAGTGTAGCTGCCTGAGAAATCACAAAGCTGAAGGACTCTAGGCCACACAGGTTCTAACAGGAAAGGGCTCTCAGTGAGTGTGGGGAAGAATAGCAGCCACACACACATACAAAGCATCCTTTTAAAGAAAAGTAATTGCTGTTGCATTCAGATAAAATGCAAATATGATTTCATTGAAAACGAATACCCAAACGGTGGTGTAAAAGTTAGTAAATGGAAAAGTAACAATTTGATAGATATGATCCCAGATTGAGATTTTTTTTTTTTTATTTTTTGAGACAGGGTTTGTCCTCATAGCTTTGGAGCCTGTCCCGGAACTAGCTCTTGTAGACCAGGCTGGCCTCGAACTCACAGAGATCCGCCTGCCTCTGCCTCCCAAGTGCTGGGATTAAAGGCGTGCGCCACCACCGCCAGGCATCAATGTGTAGCCCAGGCTGGCCTCCATCTCGTGATCCTCCTGCCTCTGCCTCTTCAGCATATCCTACCGACCTGCACCACAATGAAGACCAGAAAGCAGATGTAGTAAAGGCAGGGGAGTGAAAATGTGCCAAATTCCTGACCCCACGTAATGAAAACCCAAGACTTTGCCTCAACCATGAACTTGATGTTTTATGAAATATAGGTTCACATGTGATTTGATAACTTAGCAGCAGCCTCCAGCAAAGCTTTTAAAGAAACACACATCTGTGATCGGCATAGCTGTATCAGATCGAGGCAATCAAACACCAAGCACAGGACAAAAGACAGGCACACACAGAATGCACATCAAGCTGCCACTCAGAAAGACAGCAGTGACCAGGGCTCATCGTGGTCAGCAGCAGACAGACCCACAGGAGCAGGTTTGCTGAACCCTTCAATGGAGAACACGCACACTCTATAAAGTCAGCCTTAAGGAAGATGCCGTATACAAAACACAACACAAATGTTTAGCGTGCAGATGTGAGCAAGTAAGACCCAAATGGTTCAGATCTCTGGAAAGATGACATGATGGTTCGAGGCCAGCCTGGTCTACAAGAGCTAGTTCCAGGACAGGCTCTAAAGCTACAGAGAAACCCTGTCTCGAAAAAAAAAAAAAAAGATTTGTGGTAGAAAAATGAGTGAAACAGAAAAAATGATTGACAAAGGGAAAGAAAGAAAGAAAGAAAGAAAGAAAGAAAGAAAGAAAGAAAGAAAGAAAGAAAGAAAGAAAGATAACCTCCCCGGTACTGTAATAAGCTCACTGTAGCTAATGAAATCCAAGTCAAATAGAAAGGGAACATATTTTTTTCCCCCAGTATCCGGACACAGAAATTGTAAAGATCATCTCTAGTGGTTGGAAGCTGGGTCCTTGTTCAGATGACCGGTGGCTGAGTGGACTAGAGCAGACTTTGGGAAGTGCGGTCTGGGACTGTGTATTGGAATCTTCGTGCCTTGTGTATCTGTTCATTCTCTAATTCTGCTTCAGAACCACACTTCAGGAAGGCAACGGGCAAGGCAGAAAATCGCTTCTGGAAAATAAATCATAAAATTAGAAGAAAACCAACTTGAAAGTTTAGAACAATAAAGGAATAATTACGTGAATTATAGGTTATTACTGATTCATTAGAAATGATGTTTATGGAGTTTTCCATGGCGCTGAGCTGAAGATTAAAATCAAAGGCAAGTGTATAAAATGTATGATTTCAGTCTTATAAATACACGTGTGTATAAGTACGTGTGTCTCCTCAGTTCTAAGCATATTCAGTGCTGTAAAATAAGACGAATTATACATTTAATATAATCTTCCTCAATCAAAAAAGTATTTCAAGTATATACATTATCTCACAATGAATTACATGCTGCATTCAAAGAAGCCTTATAGTGGCATGCTTTAAAAGGTACTTAGAAAATAAATCTTTTTTTGTTTTTTGGGTTTTTTTTTGTTTCTTTACAAAGAAGAAAAGTAGCAAACCTTTAAAGGCCATTTGTCACATTTGCAAAGGGACTGTCTTGCAGGTGTTCTGCACCTGGTTAGAGCTTGCCTGCCGGCTGTTCGTCTATCACCCTAAAGAGCCCATATGTATAATTTATATGTATCCAACCTGTGGCTGGTGGACCACGTGCCTCCCAGGATAGCTTTGAATACAGCCCAGCACGTTCATAGATGACAGCATCATGTCACGAACGTCAGAAGACTGGAGACCTGGGCAAGATGCTCCTGATTTTGTTTTTAAGTCCACACAGGAGGTGGGACCCAGTCCCCCCTAGAAGTTTTCAAAAGAACACGTGTCTTCTCATTGATTTTGTGCGGAGTCGGCCTCCAGACACCCAAGCTTTGTACTTCTGAAAAGCCTGTGTACCTCGAGCCGCCTCCAATCTGCGTCTGGAATAAAGAGACCTCGGAGTCATGACTCCAGGCCCTGTAGAATTCTCTGGAAATGGAGAGTGGGGTTCATCTCAGCGGCCCTTCCTTCTGCCCACGCTTGCCTTCCCCACTTTGAAGGTAATTTTCCATGATGGAAAAGCTTGGCTCACCTGCAGCATTCCCTGTCTTCCCGGCTGCACAGCCCCCTTCTCGTTCACGTCAGAGCTCAACACAGACGAGCCGGACAGGTCTTATTGCCTTTGTCACTTTTGTAAGCACTGGCGTATCAGCGCATTAACGGTTTTGACAATTTTCTTATACATTTCATAATCTGACCTTGGTTATACGATTTCGCTCATACAGATTCTTTCAAAACCTAAACTCATCACAGAAATTCTGTGCGGTCCTGCTGATGTCTTTATCTCCACATTCATTCATCAGAACACGTGGAATTTCACTTCTGAATCCTACAGTCTCTCCTGAGCCATATCTGAACTTTCTCTAAACTGATTTTCCAACATTCTTCTCCCTAAGGTCGTGGGCACATGCCTGCCTCTGATCAGATGTCCACATACTGCGCATTTGGCAATCCCAAGATGGCATGGTCCCTGTTTCCTTTGGTCCCTGCTGCTTTACCGTCCCTGCGAGTGAAAGACCTAAATGAATAAGACACTTTGGCAGGCTAATTAGTGGAGTAATTGATATCGGTGAGCAGCCCCGTGCAGGGGTCTGCCGGGTCCTGATTGCTTGGTTTTATTCTGGAACACAAAATGCAAACTGTCAGCTTCAGGCTCTCTGTCCTTAGGGAAATGCAGTGTGACCATTCTGGCAACTTCACCCCCACCTCTGTTTGAAAAGCTTTGGTCTCCATATGTATAATATAGAAGCCCATAGACTACACACACAGCACATTGAAATCCAGACCCCAAACTACCTCTGTTCGCTTCTCCGGGGCCCTGTAATCCATGACCACAATGAGCAGAACAGCAATGTTCCTTGTTTATCCCATCGGTGAAACCCAATCGTGGGGAAATTAGGGCTTCATAAACAAGATGAGATTGAACTCTTTAGCAAACTCAACTGTGTTGTGCAAAAAGCCCAAATGGGTTTTTCAATGTAGACACTTTGTCGAGACACTTAATTTGTTTGTCAGATCCCAAATGTGGGAGCTTCAACAACTGTTTTCTTTCTTTCCCCCAGTGTGAGACCTACAATATGACAACATCCACCGCTAACATTTTGCCCCGGTCTCCCAGGTTCCGTCTGCAGTGGATTGTCAGTTGGAATGGTGCTGTGTCCCGTAACTATAGAGCAAGAGATCCAGAAGCTGTTCCCATGGGCTTCTCTCAGACAGTCCGCCACAGTGAAGGAAGAAAACATCACAACTTTGGCGTAGCCTCTCTTCACCTCACCAGTTTTAATTTGTGTGCATGGTTTACAATGTTTAGCATATCAATACAGCAGTACAGTTGTGCAGTACGTGGAAAAGAGCTGGGACCCATGGTGGGTTATACAAATTAGTCCCCATGGCTGATTCTACATATATACCTAATCATATATGATCATAGAGAAATCATATCTGATCACACATAATCAACATTTTAATATTATATATAAATCACCCAGAGTTAGGAATTGGCATTTAGCTACACTAAAAAATGAAATCTATGTTGCAGAGAAGGGTTTCAGTGGGAGGCAGAGTGTGGATAAGAAAAGGTAAGAAAAGGCAATGTGGGTGAATACATAAATTCACAAATATGAATTAAAATACATAATACAGATGTATGAAACTGTGAAAGAAGGAATTAAAATATTTTTAAATAAAGTCCTTAAGTATCTACTGTGAAGCCAGTAGGAATAAACAGGCTAGAGCCCGAGAAAACAGCTTGGGCAAAAACGCAGTTTCCTGGTCTGTGAGGACTGAAAAACGCTGAAATAGGCCATTCGAAGGGAACTTCGTGCTAACCCTCCTCCCATCCTCTCATGAAGCAGAAGGTGTGGGTTTTAAAGACCACGGTCTTCACTTCTCCCTCACTACCAGTGGCTATCTGCGCCCAGGTGAAGGCCAAGGCGAGGTCAGCTGAGAGGCCGTGGGAGCTCTTGAAGCACATCCTTAAAGAAGCCTTCTTCACTCCCTTCCCATGGACAGGAATTAAGGTGAGCTGGCTGGCGGTCATGTAGCCACAGTGAGCCATGGGGAAGAAGCCGTGGATTGAGCACCATGCAGCAACAAGACAGGAGGACGGTGGAGTCCCTCGCTCCAACTTTTGATTACTGGTGGATATATACACAGAAGAAAAATATACAATCACTTGCAATTAAAATAAGGGCCGAGGAGGCGGCAACACCAGGCGTGGTGGAGCACACTTGAAATTCCAGCATCCGTCAGACAGGCGAAGGGGTTGCTCTGAGGTCAGTGTCAGGCCATCTTGGAATGAACTTGAGCACAGCTGAGATTACCCAAAGAATGAAAACTCAAACTCCAAGGCAGCCCTCACAAGAAGGAGGAACTAAAAGCAAGCTTGGAACAGTGGAACACCCCAGTGTAGAATACAAAGAGATTATCGTGAGAAAGGAGCATTTGACCTGGCCTAAACCAGAGAGAGCAACGGAGCTGGTGTCTGGGGCTGGCACTTGGAAGTGGAGAAAACCCACTGACGTGAAGGAAGCATGAAGGAAGCATAGAGGAGGATAAATAGATGGGGAAAATGCTGCCCCACGTTTGCTTTGGGATACGACTCTGTGTATAAGCTACATCGTAGCCCACTTTCTTCTGGAAAGAAGCAGGCATTCCTGATAGAGGCTTAAGCAATTTTCTGATAAACTTAAATGCAATTAAGAGCCCTTCTGAGAAGTCAGCTCCTCACCTCCTCCAACGACGCTCTCTAACCAGAAAGATTATTTTTCCTGCATTCTGTCTAAAAGTTTTACATAAACATTCCCTTTTCTTGTAGCACATCCTGGCGGACCTCCTTCCCACAGCAGGACAAATAAAAGCTTAGATATGTTCTTACAAATAAACGTAGCGTAAGGGGCGTTTGAGAATAAACATAGCTCGTGAGCTACGGCGTGTGAGGCGCCCTGGTGCAGGAACCAGACTAACAGATACTAGGACGCCTTCGTGAACGGTGGCCTGGGGGTGGTTATTCTTTGACGTGTGGAGCCAGTAGGCGCCTGAGAGCAAAGCTCCCCCTCCAGTGCCCTCTTGTTGATTTGGCTGGAAGACTGGAAGGCAGCGCCGCAGGACTGTTTGCCTGGGTGGTCAGGACAATCCCAGCAGCTTCTCCACCCATCAGTCAGGGTTACGGGAAGATCCGGAGGCTGCGCAGGCCGACTCATTTGTGAAGCACTGAACACAGCCTTCCCTTTGGCTCCACAGGGCTCATTCCCAGGGCCGTTTCCCCTTCTTACTGAAAGGCTCCGCTCTTGCGGTACTATCTTGTTTCTTCGTTTCCTTGGCACTCGCCGAGGTCCCTGATGAACATCGTTGCGTGTCCCTGGTGGCTCTCTTTCTCCTCCCAGCCTCTCCAGCATCTTCCTATGAAGTTGCCTCTTTCACTTGCTTCCTCTTAGGGCTCCCACGCTGGAGGGTGCGCCAGGACTTCCTGCAGCACGGAACCTGTCCCACACTGTACACAGTGTGAAAGCCAATCCTGTTGGCACCTTCCTCGAACACAGGAAGATACATTTGAGCCAGGCTGGGGTCTGCCCGAAAGCATAGGGGTCACTAGATCATATTTCAAGAACTGAGTACCCAGGGGAAATGCCTGCATTTCTGCCTCTGTGTTGAGACATGGAGGTCTTCCTTTGTCATTGCCCCCGAGGAACTACGGCAGGAAACACGTCCCCACAGTCGGAACAGTTTGGCTTAGGACCCTTCCAAACAGGTAGAGTTGGAAGTTTGATTCTTCAAGTAGATGGAATGGAGTGGTGGACTAATTTCATCGGCCTATTTTTTTTTTCTTTATCTGTTTCAGTTTGGTCTTGTCTGTGTGTCTAATGTAGCAATTGCATATCACTGTAAAGTTGACTGGATTCCTGTTGGAAACGTGTAATTTTTTTTAATTGTGAACGGACGCGCACATGCGCAGGCGAGCAGGTGCCTAAAAAGACAGAAGAGGGCGCTGTGTTCCCCTGGAACTGGAATTAGAGGCAGTTCTGAGGCACCCAACTTGGGTTCAGGGAACTGGACTTGGGTCTTCTGCAAAACAGCAGTTACTCTTAACTGCTGGGCTGTCTCTCATTCTTGGCCATGGTTTCCTCAAAGCGTTAAGTGGTGAGATTTATTTCTGCATCCCAT
This sequence comes from Ondatra zibethicus, assembly GCA_004026605.1. Classification (NCBI taxonomy): domain Eukaryota; kingdom Metazoa; phylum Chordata; class Mammalia; order Rodentia; family Cricetidae; genus Ondatra; species Ondatra zibethicus. Next base: position 11,608 of record PVIU01010384.1, on the reverse strand, counting down.
TCAGCTAATGCATGCCTAGGAGTGAGAACCACAACCTCAGTGGACTAGCTGAGTGGAAATGAAGCTGATGTTTTTAGAAGCATAACTATGAAATGAAAGACACTAAGCAGCAGGAAAAAGTCTTATTGGGGGCTGGAGAGAGGGCTCCGTGGTGAAGGTCTTCTACTACTCTCGAAGAAGACCTGAAACTGGGTCCCAGAACCCATGTTGGGGGGCTTCTAGCTACTTGTAATTCCAGCTTTAGGGCAACTGAACCCATTTCTAGCCTCCGTGGACACCGTACTACCATGCACAGACATACAATCCAAGATATGCGTGTGCACATCATTAAAAATGAAAATAAAAAAATCTTTTAAAAATCTTATCGAGGGCATCTTGAAGGGCTGAGTTTAATGCACTACAGATTCTCAAAGGCGTAAATGGTGGGCATGGTGATTGGCTCTCACAGTGTGTGACTTGCTGATCGTTTTAAGTTGCTATTACCCCTTCCTGACAGTGGGTATCTAAAACAGATCTTTAGATTCGTTGGCAGGTCCAGTATTAAGGACAGAGGATGTAGACTGGTTGGTCCAATGCTTATCTCATATGAAGGAAGTCCTAGGTTCCATCTCTAGCAATCCTATAATAAAGGCATGAGACACGTGCCTATAATCCCAGCACTCCAGAAGGGGAAGCAGACGAATCAGAGTTCAAGGTCATCTTCATTACCTGAAAAAATTCCAGGGCAGCCTGGGCTACACAACACCTTGTCTCAAGAAGCTGCTGGCCATTTACCTAACCTGGCTGATGGGGCCAGACTCAGCCAGTCAGTTCTACCAACTCAGAACAGGTGGAAACAATCCTAATGTCATTGAAGCTTGGTGAAGAACAATGATTCAGCTTCTGACTTGGTAGGCTCGCGCAGGCCTTTAGCGGGAGGAGCTGAGCTGCCGGGTAAGAATCCCACACGCCCGAATGCTGCTTTGGGCAAAGGGACAAGTTGGGAGATGGGAGAGGAGAGTCATTACCTCAGCCACCAGCTGCAGGAGCCTTTGACTGATATTTCAGACACAGAAATTAAGAAGTCTTCCAAATGACCCCAGTCCCAGGTACTGTAACCTCACAATCCCTCCTTCCCCATCTGGGTTACTGCTAAATTTCTGAGCCACAGAAACAGTTACTGAGAGCTTCTTTTTGATTTATATCTATAAACTTGGGGGTGGTTTTTCTACATAGCAACAGACACATCTCACTAAAATGTCATCTTCACAATCACCCAGATTCATCTATTCAAGTACCTCATGCTTTCCAAACCTTGCAGTCATCAGACGTACAGAGAAAGTAGATTCATCTACACCTAGCTGGGGAGGGAAAGAAACAGAGGCAGGCCCTTGAGAAGCTGTGAAAGTTGGGGAGTAGGTGCTGCAGTGTGTGGGTACATTAACGTCCCTTTAGGGCAAAGACAAGAAATCCTGAGGAATCTGGGGTGCCAGCTTGTCTCTGACCCAAAACATGGAAGAAAACACCCCTGAAAGATGACGCAGTGACCACGCCTACCAAGTGCACCGCCTCTGATAGTCTAGACCAGAAAGAGTTGTTACAAACAGAGGAACTGCACGTTAGACACAAGGAGTCTGTTGTTTTCTGAGATTTCATTTTATTTCTAGCTCAAACAGAAAAACTGACTGAAGGACACAGAAAGTCAACTGGAGGGGGCCGTCTGGAGCTTAATCCATTCTGCTCTCAGATCAATGTAGATGAAGACACAGGACAGCTGGCTACGTTAATGACCACAGAAGGAGCCTCAAGGAATCCTTCCTTTTGAGACGGGCCTGGCATTTGTTCATTGTTCGTAGCATTTTGAGAAACTATCGTACATATCGGACTTCGGGTTCTCACGGGTGGACACTCTCGCAGCGTGTGAAGTGAGGTGTCTGCGTGGAAGCATCCTTCGCTCTCAGCGTCTTTGTAATCAGACCCGATCTGTGGTTCCCTCTGCCGGGAATCCCCTAGCTCAGCCTGTGTTCCTGGAAGCGGGGTTTTCTCATCACAAGCACGTTCTTCTTCCTGCCCTCGAGGTTTATCATCGCCAGATTTGCGACATTATCAGTGGCATCAGTCCCCGTTCACTCACTCCCATGTTGTCTGGTCATCATTTGTCTTCTGTCCTCCTTTGCTGGCCTATAAACACCACACGGTTGACTTGGGTTTTTTTGCTTTTTTTTTTTTTTTGCTTTGCTTTGTTTTTTTCAGTATAAATGGGGTGAAGACAGCGCATCCCTCCTGGTTTCCTCATCCCATTCCTTGGGCAAGCCATAGACATTCTCCTAAAGGATCTTAGAAAGATGTCATTCGTAAGGCACAAGTCGAGCGTTTATGCAGTTTCAAAAGGATGCTTGGCAAGAACCAGGTAGGACTGGTCCTGATTCTCAGGAGGAAAGGCACTGGCTGATCTCAACTTACTGCAAGATCTCCGGGGGTCATTGGCGCTGAGCCTCAGGCATACCCAGGGCTCCTGTGTATTTGACTGTACAGCTGCGGACGGTCTGCTTCCCTTCTCACGAGGCTACTTTCAGAAGAACCTCGCGAAAAGCCAGCAGGAAAGGGTCCAGGTTTCCCTCCTGCAGCACGCATGTTCACTCCCAGCCATGGGCAATCCAACCACGATCTGCCAAGGAAAGAGAGACCCAGCATCTACTGGGTCCTCCTGTCTGAACTGACAGGTCTTGAACTGTGTCCCGCTGGGCCCTTTGCCGGATCCTGGGCTACTCACTGGAGATTAAATGATAATGAGAAGATATTCGGATGGACAGGCAGACACAGACAGACAGACAGACAGACAGACACACACACACACACACACACACACACAGACGAGGAAAGGGGAGGAGAAAGCGCGCGCGCTCTTTGGGAAATAAGCAGTTTTGGGGAAAGCAGATAGCCAAAGGTCTTCATTAGCTGCCAGCCGCTTCCCGGCTCTCGGCTGGTGCAGGGCGTCAGGCCAAAATATGTTGGGATTTCACCTGAACTCGTCAGCTGTAACTTCTTATCTGAATCCACAAGCTACTTGCTTTCTGACCTTGGTTTAAAATGATTCTTGAGTTTTATTTTGCTTTCTGGAGACTCAGGTAATTGACAGGGTTTCTACCTGAGGACCCAGAGTCCAGCAACTGACAGTGAGCTATGGAAAGAACCAGAAAAGTGAAATTAAATTAATTTCTGATACATTCTAAACCTGTGGCCATTTCAGCTAGGATAGCTTTAGCTTTTGGTATTCAGTGTTCTAATAGAAAATAGCTGGAGAACCCTCCATCTTTGTACCAGAAACAGGAAGGTGGTCTCTGTGCTAGGAATCTTCCCACTGTCTTTCTGCAAACGAATTAAAAGGTTGGGGTGTGAGTTTTACTCCAAAGGAAAACCAGTAGGAAAGACAGTATTCCCGTTTAAACATACCCATGGGAATCATGCTTTCAAGTAGAAACATGCTCTATCTAATTGCAATTTACAATTTCAAGTTTAAGTTGTGATTCTTACAGCAAGGGAATTTACTTACAAGAGAACCCCTGTACCAAACAGCAAACTGAACAAGACCTTACTCTTGTCTTTCAAGAGTTGGTTTGTGTCAGTCATGGCCGGTCTTAAGAGATATCAAAGGGATACTTTACCACTGCAGTTCCCCAACCCCTCCATGAAACACTGTTGTCTCTATCGAGATAACTCGCCCCCTGTGAAAGCCAGTCAGGGCAGGGAGGTAAGAAGAGTTAGTTCCGGGCCCCTGATTGGTTCTGTTCTAACTGCGTAGCTCTCCTGGCTAGTTTGAGGAACAAAACTTTCAGCAGAATCTTTGGACATCAAATGGCCTTCACGAAACAATGTCTTGATGAGTTAAGTACAAATGAATCAGAAACACATGGACTCAACTTCCCTTGTAATATAAGAGGGCGTGCAAATCAAGGAAAAGTGCACTTAGCAAACACTGGGCTTGGGTTTCCTAAACCTGAAATGTTAAAATAATTAACAAGGACTTATTGAGCCTGAAAAGTGATCAGTTCCAGTATGCCTGACTCGAGACTGAAACAAGGAGGGGCGGCAAGACCCTAGACGGGAAATGAGTGTGCGCGGGGTGGACGGAGACATTTGAAAACCAGCCCTCCCCACCAAACTATTTGTTTACCCGAGCTCACAAACTTTGCTTTTATTTCTCTTTTGTTTTGATGTGTAGGTTTCAACTTGAAGACCCAACTAAAATATTCTCCCCATCCAGTGCATCCTTCTGTTCCCTTCTCGAAGCCCGGAAATGGTGATAGTTTAAGACAAAGCTCTGTTCATTCTTGAGTTGAATAGGAATTCATACCTGGGCCATTTAGGAAGTTTGGTTAAGTAATCAGGTTGAATTTATTTCCTAGTGAGGTTAACTTCTCAACATCCCCCAAGCCCAGAAAGCACTGTGCAGAAGTTGTAAGGAAGAATTATTGTGTACCAGAAATTTTTAAACAAATTGCAACCTCGGAGTAAAAATAAAGCAAGCATGGAATAATAGAAAAAGAGAGAGTTCCCTTGCTTGGCTTTATGCCCTATGTGGAATTCCCAGAATTTCTGCCCCGGGGTAGATCTGAAGCTTCCTCCTTCCTTCTCAAGGTCCTCGGGCAGCTTTAGCCCCCTGTCTCATTTCTCCCACAGTGGCTTCTCTGTGTCCTTGGCAACGTATCTCTCACTTTCAAGTCTCTCTGCGGAGTGTGAAGGGGGTGTTCACCACCACTCAGGAACGCACATTTTTTTCAAGTATAGTTTAGAGACTGTGTTGGTTAAAATCATAGGAACCAGAAATAAGGAAGAGAAAGTCCTCAAAGCCAGCAGAGAAATGCCCGGTCCCTCGGTTCCTCACTTCCTCTGTCAGCCGGAAGCCTGAATTCAGCAACCCTGAAGACTCTTCCTCTTCTTGGGGTCAACCAAATCATGTATCTTTCAGGACGGCCCTTGGGATAAACTAGAGCTACCACCTGGATAGCATCTCTCTGGCCTGCTTCTGCTGTGAGTAGCAGAACCCCTAAAAAGAGGTTTAAAACTCTGACAACGTTCTGATGTGGGGCGTCTTCCACGATTGCTGTGTGCAGCTTCTTCGAGCACGTTTCTGTGCACGCCCTACATTAAACGCCCATCTTGCTTTATGGGTTGTGTGCCTGAGTATATGCAGGAGGACCGTGTGTGTGTGCAGTAGCCTGCAGGGTTCAGAAGAGGCCATTGGATACTCCAGAGCTGCAGTTACGGGGCCGTTGTGGTCAGGTGTGTGAGTGATGAGAACTCAACCCTCGTCCTCTGTAAGAGCTGCGAATGTCCTTAACTGCTGAGCCATCTCTTCAGTTCCTGCTCCACAGTTTTGATTGCGTCTATTGTTTAAATATTAAATAAATTTACCTACTCATCAGTATAACGCATGCTGTCTACACCAAGGCCCAGCATCCACTGCTATGTGTTTGATGATCAAGTATGAGATATAATGGAACTCTAATCACTATGAAAGTCCCTGACAATGCCTGATTCGGGGAGCAGCGTCATTAATACAGTCAACAAATGTCATCACACTGCTTTTACATTTACCGACATGGAAGCCAGGCGCAGTCTTTGGGTTGGGAAGTATTACGGATGTGCATACTGATACTCCCTTATCGTACATAAGCTCCCATCTACCGTCTTCACACCAGTGCCCGGTGAGCGCCTATCGTGAGGCAAGCAAACTCTGTGCTTTACCCCTTGTGCAAATCTATGAAACAGAAAAATAATCCTGATGTCCTGAAGGAGCAAATTTAGACTGAAAATAGTTAATTTAAAGTAGTTAATTTCCCCGCCACTGAACCGTTGTGTGCACCGGATTCCAGAGTCCGCCGTAAAGTTTATTTTATCCACGCCACTTTCCACATCGGTTATTACAAGATGGTGATGGGAGGGGGTCTTAAAACCCATCTAACTGTTCTAGGTCATGGTTGGCCCATGAACTATCAGAGTGGCAGGCACGCTTGTTTTCCATTTGGCAGTGCTGGGGATCAAACCCAGGGAATTGAGCAAGCTAGGCAAGCCCTCCACCTCAGAAGTTACATTCCCAGGAGGTAGGGCCATTTATGACCACCAAATCCAACCTCACTTTTCACACCTCCTGGAAATAGAAAGTCATCATCATAGTAACAGGCTCACAGCCTTGGTCATAGTTCTGTTGAGTCTGATGAAGGGTTATTTTTCCGACCCAAGAGAGTGGAACCTACCTCTGATGTAGGTGGAGACCAACATCCCAAGTTACACAGAAACGGGAAGAGTGAATCCAGTTGGCATAGTTGATCATCGCGCTAAGAGACCAACCTGTCAGAAAGTCAGATTTCCTTGAACCCATGCTAAAGAGAATGGAAGAAAAATTATTCCCTTAAGGAGACGATGTGTTACCAGCCTTCCCAGAGTCCAGATTCTCTGTGCAGTCACTACGGAGCTGCCATGAGGCTCCTTACGTCAGCCAGACTTTCTGGGTCCTGACTCAGGAAAATACAAATTTCTCTTTTTCTTCTTTTCTGTCTTTTTTCTGTTGAATGCTGGCTGCATTCTGTCGCATGCCTGTGGATGTTTGCTCTGGTCCGTTGGGATCTTGCCACTCTTTGTACGAAGGAAGCCTCCTCCCTTTAATCACGTGACTGATGGCTGAACCTCCAGGTTTATCTCGGAAAGCCCTGGTTTCTCTCTCCCTCTTTCCCATCTTTGTCCTCTGGGTTGGTGCCAAGATTTACAGGTTTGTCGCCCTGTGATTTCTCTTTTGAGCACTAATAAAATTGTCCTTGAGTTTCCTTCTGAGTTGTTCTTAAATCATCTTAAGGATGCGAGTAAGAATGCTGAGCAGGGACCCCATTTTTCCTGGTAATGACATTTAGACTGCGATTACATTCTTTTCGCTACATTTCCCTCTTCAGTCACCAATACAAAGCAAGGCAGAGCGCAGCCACACATGTGCCCCACAAGGAACCATGCTGCCAAGCCAGTGGCTGGCATGGCTATTCTGGATCTGCAACATCGAGGGTACAGCTGAGGGTTTTGCTTTTGGGTTACAATGGCTGGCTAATCTTCGACCACACTGTTTTGTTTTGTTTTTTAATCTTGTTTCTGCTTTTGAATTGATGCAGAATGGCTGTACATTTCTACATACTATCACATGACATGCTTATTTATTTTATAATGAGTGAGCTCGATTGGTTAGCTCATTTCGACAAATGGAAATCAAGATTGGAAGGACAGTGGTCACATGGTGAGTGTCACGTGTGCCTGCTGCGCCTGCGTCAAGCCGGGGCTTGCTTTGTGTGTGGAGCACATGGTTGGGTTCAGAATCACAGTTCACTGGTTTGCAATCACTTTTCCCCATTTAGATGCGGGTCTCTTCGTCAGTTTTAAGTAACATTCGTATAGTCTCCTTTGCTTTGCTGGCTATAAGTCCTAGGAATTTAGCCAGTTTCCTAGCATGAGCAAAGCAAGGAAAAAATGTTAACCACAATTATTTTTATTGAGTTTCCATTCTGTGCAAACCTTATCTCAAGGGCTTTACATACGCTGCTTGTCTCCGAAGCAAGGCGTAGTACTGTTCTACATTTATAGATGAGCAAGCGAGACGGAGAGGTCAAGCAACCTTCCCAAGGCTAAAGAGTTAGCCAGCAGTCGATTGGTCCACAAGGCTTCCTTTTGGTTCCCCACCCACAGAAGATCTCCCGATTCTCTCCGTTATTGCTTGCAGGCAATTCGCACGTATTTACGGCATACCAGCTCCCTTCCATGGCCCTTGAACAATGAGAACTTTCTGACAATCACCGCTTTGTATAAAACAGCAGCGTTTTATGGAGAAGCCATAGGTTACAGACTTAGGGAGATCTTTTCACTGATCTTTGGTCTGTAGTTTCAAATTCCTTTCTGCCATGAGTAACGGAAGCTCCGAACCTCTTTTAGTTCCCCAGGGAATCAGGCTGTTTTTTCCTCAGGTCTGTCTCCATACCTGGAGAGGTTGAGGTATCTGAACACCCTGGCAACAGAAGTTGAAGCCAGGGTGGACCATGACCCTGCCGGGGTTTACTCATCATTGACTCTTCGACACAATGGCACAAACATGACCTGCAGAGACACCCTCTGTGGGGAGAAGAAGGCAAGAAGCGGTCTTGGTAAGAACAGCTGGTGTTGCTGGACTTGTTGATCTTTTAAAAGGGTGGCAGCCAATGATATGGTTCCTTGGGGGATAGGGATGTTTGCCACACAAGTCTGATGACCCAAGCTGAATCTGTGGGACCCACAGTGGGAGGACAGAAGTGACTTCTGAATGTTGTCCTCTGATGTTCACATGTCTGCGATGGCACACGTGTGCCCAACTCTCTCTCTCTCTCTCTCTCTCTCTCTCTCTCTCTCTCTCTCTCTCTCACACACACACACACACACACACACACACACAATTAAAAATAAGCAACAAAGCAGCTTCATGGTTGACCCCCGTAGCTCTACATTTGGGACACTCAGTGATTCAGACGACTGAAGCTCTCCTGGCAACACCAGCTGTTGAATTTCTGCCTCACAGCCTCCAACCTTCCTGACATGTGTCTGGAGTAGGCAGAGGGCACTCTTCAGACAGGAGGAGCTGTACAGTGTTCTCATGATCTTCTATCATTCCAGATCATTCATACATTACAGCATAAGATTCTAGATAAGATTAAAAAAAAAAACCAACACACGATGAACTCACGTAACTGGACAAATACTTTGGTTTCACTGTTATTATTTCGCGGTGGCCGTCGGTGCTTCGACTTTGCTCAGACTCAGTTTCTCTAAAGTGACAAGAAAAAAAAAACAGAGTTATTCTGTGAGACCTGTGCCCTGGATATCCCTTGGCTCCTCGGAACCATGGGAGGACAGGGCTTTGAGAAAGCTGGGAGCAGTTCTGTGAGGGGAGCATGTCTTCTTCTGTTAGTTTGCCTTTTATCAGATATTACTTGGTTCTGGATATTAAAACGGAATGGGATATTTTTCAATTAGTTTTCTATGCAGTCCAGAACACATTTTTAGTTCAGGAAGAAAAAAAAGCTGAAATCTTATTTCGGAGGGAAAGAAGCGTTCTTTAGTTTTCTTAGACATTAAATGGCTCATTCAAAGCAACATTTTGGTAAATTGTGTAAATGAGAGAAGAACATATGGATTAAATTTTCCTTGAAATACATATGCACTTAAAACGTGCAGAGAAAAGTGCTTGGCAAAGCCATTTGGGGTTTTGCCAAATGGGAAACATTTTAAAAATAGTTGAAAATGCAGTCTTATCTAAGAACGCGGCCACATCTACACATTCTTATTGATTATAGATTTTTTAATTTGTGAGTTATCCTTGTATTTATTTTTGCAGCTTCTTTATGCCATGGGCTTATTCAATTTTGCTACAGTCGTGTGTGTGTGTGTGTGTGGTATGTATGTGCATGTGTGTGTCTGTGTATGTGTGTTGTGTGTGTATGTGTGTGTATATGTGTGTATGTGTCGGGGGGTGTGGTGTCTGTCCATCCCCAACAGAGGACACAGCCACTCAGCTGCTGACACTGACATCATGGTATGTGCCTTCTTCGCATGATTTCTGATTTGGAGACTCTCGGAGAGGTTGCGCATGACCCTTTTGGAGCAACAGTTCTATAGTGGAAAATTCTACGGTGTACTGTGCTGGTTAAATGTGTCAAACTTGGCAGGATCTAGAAACACCTTTGAGACAAGCCTCCGGGTATACGGCCATGAGGGGCCTCCGGGTATACGGCCATGAGGGATTATCTAGATTACATCAATTGTTAATTGGCGGTGGGAAGACCCAGGTAAAGTGACATGGGGACATAAAAAGGTACAGTAAGCATGTGCTGAGTGCTGCATTTATCTTTCTCCTGCGTTTGGAGACCTTGCAATCAGCTGCCTTGATCCCTTGCTGTCCTGACTTCTCAGCCATGATGAATCCTGAGCCACAATAAACCCTTTGTCCCTTAGGTCGCAATTGCCAGGCTGTTTCATGTGAGCACCCAAGAAAAGGGAGGGGTCTGGTTTAAGAAGATGAGGGATGATGGGGGTCATGACTTTCCACCTGACCATGCAATTGTAGGCCAGGAGCTTTTGGAAGTGCAAGCCCAAACCTCCGGTGTTTACAATTTGAAACTGGGTGATCCAGTGACTTAGAGACAACACCGTTTTGCATACATAGAGAAGTGTAACCACACTTCTGCCAAAGGCTCTTATTGAACCACTTGAAGGAAAGAAAAAAATGTCTTTAAAACCTCAAAAGACTTTTCTTAAAAAAAAAAAAGAAATCAGATTTGCCATGTTTTCTTTCTGAAGTGTTGAATTAATCTGAAAATGCCTCTGTATTAATTGTGTGATTAGTTATAGCTCTTTACAAGGCAAGCCAGCAAGCAGTTGCATCTGTATAGATGCTCAGATGGGCATAAAGACACAGTCCTGGTGCTGGCCTACAGAAGGAGAATTCTCTCCGGGCTCTCTGACCTCTTTCCTTTAAGTATCCTAATCCTTTGGGTGACAGGCTCTTTTGCTATGAAAATATAACAAGAACAAAGAGTAGTTTCTTGATGTTGAAACCTCAGACCTGAGATTAGACCATCAATTCAACATTCAGCTCAGGACATGCTCTAGGCAATCAATATATATATAATATATTTAATAGATTATGTATAATATATTACACACCACACACACACACACACACACACACACACACACACACACACACATATCAGCTGTATCTTAACTTTTGAGGCTGATCTTTAACACAAGGCCATGTAGGATCCTTCTTCCTCTACAGCAGCAAAATGTTATGCATTCCTTTAAAGAATTTTTCAATGAAATATTTATGATTTAGATAGAAACCTTCCTTGTGGGTGCGTATGTTTGACTCAGGCAAAACTGTAGGCGTAACGTGTCTGTGAGCTTTGAACTGTGGCTGCAGTGGGCAGCCTTCTGAGGTCACATCCGTGAGGACCTGGACTTTGGAGCATCCATTCGCATTTAAGCTGCTATCCAGTGCGAGGGCATATATTTGAAATACAAGTGAAGGAACATTGAAATGCTTTCACTTTACTTAGGGGCTGAAAAAAAAATAGAAAGGAAGGACGTGAGTGCTCTTAGGTATGGCGGAGGAGAAGGTTTATCGTCTGCATAGTCAGAGGCAGGGACATCTGGGAGAGTAAAGCATGAACAAGACCACCCCCCCCCCCCGCCGCCCCGAGCTGGGCCTTGTGAGGAGAGCGGGGGAGGGAGAGGGCAAAGCCAGGAAAGGAAGGTGTAGAAAAGGGACTGGGTAATCAAAATTGCTGAACTCTATAGGGAAGGGCAGCCCAGCCCCTGCTGACCTGGAGAACTTTAGGGTCCAAGGCAGGGTGTGCTAACCAGATCCTGTAACAGATAGGGGCTGAGGGATGTCTGGAGAAAATGATAGCCAGGCCCTCTTTAATATGTTAAATAGGCACCTCAGTTAGCCTTTTGTCCTGGGTTTGAGCCCTAACAGGGCTGTTATAAATAATGTTATACAGTAAAAATTTTCTCTACTTTCGTCCAAATGCTTTAAGTATACCTCATGTTATTTTCCAGT